>JAULKR010017339.1:0-12862 GCA_032356305.1 Prasiola linearis | reverse complement strand
CACCAACAACACCTCGCCCAGGGCCGGGCGCGCGACGGGGACGTAGCCGCGAGCGACGAGCGTCGCCTGGCTAAACGACCGCGCGCCAGCGGCGACGCCGACGGCGTGTTCGACGCGGGCTCGTGCGTAGAGGCCCGTGCGGGGCGACGCCTGGCGGTCGAGCGCGTCGACCAGACCGGTCAGCGCCGCGCTGGCGAACGTGCGCGGGCGCACGGCGTCCGGGACGGTCTGGCGGACCGCGTCGGGCGCACCGTCGGTCCAGCTGTGCTCGGCGCCGAGCGAGACGCCGAGCCCCAGGCGGCGGGACTCGACGAGCAGGAGGCCGCCCTCGACGCGGACGGCCTCGCCCCGGAACCGCTCGGCGGCGTCGCCCACGCGCGCAAACGCGGGCCCCTCGCGGTAGTCCAGGAACGCGCGCCAGGCGAGCGACGCCGAGCGGCCGAGCGGGCCGTAGAGCGCCGCGCGCGCCTGGGCGTCGCGGCCGACGCGGAACCGGACGACTGCGTCGACGGGCAGCCCCGCGAGTCGAACGGGCACGGACGCCGAGAGCAGGAGCGCGACGCGACGCTCGGAGTCGGCCCGCAAGGCGAGCCCGAGCGCGCCGCCGGTCCGCTCGTCGAGCACGACGGTCAAGCGCTCGCAGTCGGAGTCAGTCTGGGTGTCGGTGCGGTACGACACCGTCCGGTAGGCGCCGGTGCCGTGGAGCCGCCGCGTCCAGGCCTCGATGTCGCCCGGCCCCAAGCGCAGGGGCGCGCCGAGCGAGTCGGGCAGGCGCAGGAGCGAGCGGACGAGCGGCTCGGAGACCCGGCCGGCGCCCTCGACCGCGACCTCGCACACGACCGCCGGACGGTCGGCGGGCCGGCGACCGGCCACGAGCGGCGGGGCGGCCGCGAGGAGCGTGCGGAGTTGGGGCAGCGCTGCGCGCGCCGCGTCGCGGCCGGATTCGATAAGGGCCTCGGCCTGGTCGAAGTCGGTCGAGCCCAGGCCGTCGAGGTCGGGCCGCACGACGACGTCGCACCGTTCGCGCTGGCGCTCGGCGCTGGGGCCGAGCGCGATCGTGATCGACTGCGACAAGACCGACGCGAGCGAACCCAGACTCTCGGCCGACTCCGGCACGTCGGAGACGTCGACGCAGACCAGCACCTGGGCGCCGAGCGCCCGCGCGTCCTGGGCGGGGAGGTTGCGGACGAGCCCGCCGTCGGTGAGCAGGCGCCCGTCGAGGCGCGTCGGCGCGAAGATGGACGGCAGCGACAGGCTGGCCCGGATCGCCGTCGGCAGCGACGTGCCGCCCGTGAGGGGGACGGCCTCGCCCGTCGCCACGTCGGCGGCGACGGCCACGAAGGGCACGTCGAGCCGGGCGAAGTCGCGGACGTGGCGGCGCGACCAGGTGAGCCGCGTCAGGAGCGCCGTCACGCCCTGGCCTTCCAGGAGGCCGATCGGGAGCGAGCCCGAGAGCGGGACGCGCACGCTGCGCGGCGGCGCGTCGGTGCGCTGGGCGAAGAGCTGGTCCTGGCGCTCGGCGCCGTCCGAGAACGCGCTGCCCCAGTCGAGCGCGCGCGCCAGGCTGTCGAGCGCCGTCGGCCCCCAACCGGCGGCGTAGAGGCCGCCCACGACGGCGCCCATGCTGGTGCCCGCGACGAGGTCGGGCGCGTAGCCGGCCTCTTCGAGCACGGCCAGGACGCCGATGTGGGCGAGCCCCTTGGCGCTGCCGCCGCCGAGCGCGACGCCGAGGCGCGGGCGCTCCGACGATGGTGCTGCGGTAGCGAGAGCCTCGGTGGAGAGCGTCTCGGTGGAGGGCGCTGACAGTATGCCGGTGGGCTGCGCCGCCAGCGGCCCGCCGAGGCACGCGACGAGAAGCGCGAGGGCGAGCCGCCCGAGCGCGCCCTCTCTCCCCTGCCGCCTGAGACCTCGGTACGGCACGGCCTAGGGCTGGACGCCGAGAAAGTCGCCGGCGACGGGCTCCGCGTCGATGCGCACGATCTGGTAGTCGCGCGCGGCCACGCGCCAGCCGTCGGCTGTGCGGACGTAGCGGTCGACGTAGAAGGCGTCGTTGTGCTGGCCGGTGCCGTCGTTCTTGCGGCCGACCTCGCGGACGAGCCAGCGGCCGGTCGCCGTGTCGCCGTCGATGTCGACGAAGCCGTATTGAGGCGTCTGGATGAGGAACTCCCAGTCGCTCATGAGTCCGGAGAAGCCCGCCACGACGGAGTCGCGAGAGGCGAACGCCATGCCGATGGGCTCGCCCAACGTCCAGACGCCGTCCTCGGTCCACAACGCGCCGAAGGCGTCGGCGTCGGCGCGCAGGGCCGCGTAGGCGTAGTTGTGGACCAGGTCCTCGATGGCCTGGCGGTCGGCGTAGTCGGACGCCGGCTCCGAGGATGCGGCCTGGGCGGTGGGGGGCGAGTCGGCCGTGCAGGCGGCGAGCGAGACGGCGAGCGAGGCGAGGAGGAGGAAACGCATGGGATCGGGGCTAGACGGTGGCGTCGCCGGCGTCGGCGAACAGGATGCTGCCGGTCATGATGCCGGCGAGGTCGAGCACGGCCTGTTCGAGCTTGTCCTCGATGGCGTGCAGGCCTGGCGTGTGCGTCATGGTGGGGCTGACGCACAGGACGCGGATGCCCTGGGGGCCCCACTCGGCCGCGAGCGCGCGCGTGAGCGCCTCGACGCCGCCCTTGGAGGCGATGTAGTGCGCGAAGCCGCCGCCAGGCACGCGCTCGGTCGTGGACGAGGTCGTGTTGACGATGACGCCGGGCCGCTCGGCCGCGGCCATGACGGCCGCCGCGGCCTGGGCGCCGTTGAAGGTGCCCGTGAGGTTGGTCGCGAGCGTGGCGTTCCAGCTCTCGACCGAGATGTCGAGCGCGGGCTCGGGCGTGTAGATGCCCGCGATGTTGCACCAGGCGTCGAGGCGGCCGTGCGACTGGGCGACTTGCTGCGCGGCGGCGTGGCAGGCCTCGCGGTCGCGGACGTCGAGGACGTGCGACGAGGCCGCGTGGCCGGCGTCGGTCAACTCAGCCGTAGCGGCGCGGACGGCGTCCGCGTCTTGGTCGACGAGAACGACGTGGGCTCCGGCCTGGGCGAGACGCGTCGCCGTGGCCCGGGCGATGCCCGAGGCGGCGCCGGTCACGACCGCGACGCGGCCGTCGAGAGACAGGAGGTCTGAGAGAGCGGGCGTAGACATGGTCAGAGAGAGAGAATCGAGAGGGGCAGATGTCGGCCGACCTACTGGCCGGGCGCCGGGACGAGCGAGAGCGAGAGGTCGACCCGGACGTCGGTGGCGACGATCTCGGCGCCCGACGGCAGGCTGCCGACCGGCCCGACGCCGAAGGCTTCGCGGTCGATGACGGTCGTGCCGTGGAACGCGGCGCGCTCGCCGCCCTCCATGTCCTCGGTGACGCCGAACGCCTTGACGTCGAGCGTGACCGGGCGCGTGACGCCGCGCAGCGACAGCTCGCCCTGGACGGTGTAGCCGCCCTCGACGCGCGTCCAGCGCGTGCTGGTGAACGTCATCTCGGGGTGCGCGTCGACGTCGAACCACTCGGCGCGGCGCAGGTGGAAGTCGCGCAGCGGCACGCCGGTGTCGACGGAGAAGGTCTGGACGGTGGCCTGGACGCGGTTCTGGGACGGGTCTTCGTAGTCGAAGGTGAGCTCGGCCGAGACGTCGTCGAAGGAGCCGCCGACCTCGTTCTGACCGACGTACTGGATGCCGAAGCCGACGGTCGAGTGGCCGGGGTCGAGCACCCATCGGGTGACCTCGGACTCGAACGTGAGATCGGACGGGAGCGGGGCCGGGGCAGACGGCGAGGACGAGGCGCCGACGAGCGCGGTCAGCGAGACGGCGGCGGCGATGACGAGAAGGCGGGACATGACGGTGTGGGGAGACAGGGGAATGCAGAGATGGGCGCGGCCGGGAAGCCGCCGCCGGCTGAGCGGCGGCGGCGCGGTCATGCGGCCGTGGCTTCGGCGACGGCGCCGTCGCCCGACGTGCCGACGAGGCTGGCGAGCGTGCCCTCGCGGTCGACCTGGCCGGCGACGGTCTCGGCGTTCGCCGCCGTGCCCATGAAGTTGGCCCAGGCGGCGGCGTACTGCGGCATGTGCTCGCTTAGGAGCGCGCCGATGACGTTGCCGTTCTCGCGCGTGTTGCGGGCGAGCTCGGCCAGGACGGCGACCCAGGTCGTCACGCGGACGCCCGCGGACGCCAGGCGCTGCGTGGTGACGTCTTGGATGTGCCGGTTGAAGTCCGACGAGGCGTCGATGACGGCGTAGACCTCGTAGCCCTCGCGCGTGGCCGAGATGGCCGGGAGCGCGACGCAGACCTCGGTGGCGAGCCCGCAGATGATGAGCTTTTTGCGGCCGGTGTCCTCGACGGCCTGGCGCGAGGCGTCGTCCTCCCAGAAGTTGACGAGGGGGCGGTCGTAGACCTCGTGGTCGGGGAAGAGGTCGAGCAGCTGGGGCATCGTCGGGCCGTTCGGGCCGTTCGGCCAGCTGGTACCCAAGATGGTGGGGATGTCGAAGGCCTTGGCGGTCTTGGCGAGACCGAGGATGTTGTTGGTGAGCAGGCCGGGCTCGATGGCCGGGAGGAACTGCAAGAGCCCGACCTGGTGGTCGATGAGCACGACCGCGCAGTTGTCGGGCGTGAGGGGCGTGGAGAAGGGGGCGTCGGCCATGGGTCAGGACGGAGAGGGGACAGACCGTCAGGCTAGGGGATCCACCGGCCAGAGTCGCGCCCACGCGTGCGCTCCCCGCCCCGGAGTGCTCCCGTTGGCGCGCCGCTTCCCGGCACCCGAGAAGCGGTCGCTGCCTCAGTCCGCCGCCCTCGCGAGACAGACCCCTCCCCTCCTGCCACACGCCGAGACGATCCCCTCGTCCCGAGACATCAGACGGACGACACCGCGGGGTTAGCGGTCGCGGCGGTAGACGGTGGGCGAGACGCCGGTGTGCTTGCGGAACGCGGCGGCGAACCGGCTCGGGCTCGCATAGCCCACGTCGAGCGCCACCGACGCGACCGAGTGCGGCGTCTCACGGAGCGCGATCGCGGCGTGCTCCATCCGCTTGCGGCGCAGCATCCCGTGCGCCGTCTCGCCGGTCGAGCGCTTGAACTCGCGCGCGAAATGGTAGGCCGACAGGTCTGCCGAGGCCGCCAGGTCAGCGAGCGAGACGTCGTCGGCGAGGTGCGCGCGGGCGTAGTCGCGCACGCGGGCGACCTGGCGGGCGGTCAGGCCGCCGGTGTAGGCCTCTGGCGTCAGCCCGCGGGCCGTGTGATGGCGGAGCACGTGCGCCGCGGCAGCCTGCATGAGCGCCTCGGCGTAGACGCGGCCGGCCGGGTCAGCCGTGACGGCCGACGACTCGGAGGCGAGCAGCTCGTCACGCATCGCGAGCATCAGCGCGAAGAGCGTGGCGTCGGCGTAGGGCGCGTCCGGTGTCGGGTGGCGGCTGAGGAAATCAACGGCTCTGAGGTCCAGCCCTGCCGCTTCGGTGGCCGAGGCGAACGCGGACGGCTCGATAGAGAGCGACACGAACTGCGCGGCACGCGACCACCGCGTCTCGTGAGGCTCGTTGTTCTCGTCGAACGAGCCGAGGATGACGGAACGCGGCACGACCAGCCCGTCGCGGTAGTGCACCCCGCCGCCGGCTAGGCCTCGTTGGGACGCTCGCATCACAGCGGATCCTACAAAGCCAATCGCCTGATACACGCCTGGCGTATTCGTCTGCACGAAGTCTGGCTGCGCGAGCACGTCGGCGACGGCGACCCGGCCGCGGAGCCACGGTGCGGCATCGGACGCCGTCGGCTGGAAGGCGTTGTCCCATGCGCCGAAGCGGTCGGCTTCGTCGCCCGGTGGCGCTGAGAGATCGGTGGGTGTCGGCATGGCTCCTGCCGGTGATCGGCGGTGGGTCGGGGTCTGTGCGTAGGCTCTCCGGACGTGATGGGTGTGAGTCGGCCTGTTCGAGTGCGGCAGCAGATCGAGACGGCCATCGTACTATTCGTATGTAACGCCTGAATAAACGAGGCTCCGTGGCGCGCGGTTCAGTGAGCCAGATAGCCGCCGTCCACGGGGAGCGCGACGCCAGTGATGAACGCGGCCTCGTGCGAGGCCAGGAACGCGACGGCCGCGGCCAGGTCCCGAGGCGACCCGACGCCCCCGAGCGGCACGTCGGTCTGGACCGCCTGGACCGTCGGCGCACCCTGGGCCGCGAGGCGCCCGCCCAGGATGAGCCCGGCCAGCACCACATTCGCGCGGACGCCGTCGGGACCGTACGAGACGGCCGCGTTGCGGACGAGCGCGACGAGCGCGCCAGCGGCGGCGTGTGCGGCGGGCGCGCCTTCGACGGCGGCGCACGCCCAGACCGGCGCCACCACCACGAGCGAGCCGCCGCGTCGGCCACCCTGCTCTTCCCCGGCTCGCAGGAGCGGGACGGCGTGGCGGAGCGCGAGGTAGGTCGGCGTGAGCGCGTCGTCGAGGTCGTGCTGCCACTCGTCCGCGTCGGCGTCCTCGGCGAGCCCGTGCCGGAGCGGGTCCGACACCACCACGACGGTGTCGAGGTGACCGTCGCTCTCGTCGATGGTGCCGCACAGCGCGGACCAGTCCTCGTCGGACGTGGGATTGTGGCGCGCCAGTGACGCTCGGCCGTGGTCCACGAAACGCGCGCCCTCGTCGCCCATGCGAGACTGAATGGCGCGCGTCCAGGGGCCGTCGTCCCCGACGACGAGGACGGAGCTGTTCTGAAACCGAGCGTGCGGCGGGGGGAGCTGCATAGAAGGGCGTTGAGCACGCACGGGCGCGTCCGACCTGGGCGGTCGGTGAGATCGAGGGACAGGAAACGGCAGGATGGGACATCGAGCGCACGGGCTCGCGCCCCTGCGTGCCCGATGCGCCCCTCCGTGCTCCCACCGTGCCGCGTCGCTCCATCGTCCCGCTGGCACCTCCCCGACGCCCGGCCGCGCCGCCGGCCTACATCGGCAGGATGCCGTTCTCCTCGGCGTAGCGGTGCACCTCCCACCACGCCACCAGGCCCGCGCAGTCGCCGAAGCGCGCGTACCGAGCCGTGATCTCGGCGTCGGTCGCCTCGGGTTGCTGCATGATCTCGCGCGCGAAGCGGCGGATCGCCACGTCGATCCCGATCCGGCGGAACCGGCCGAGCAGTTTGAGCACGTAGGCCGCCGCGTACGGGCCGAAGCCGGAGAGCGCGGTCACACGCGCCGCCACGTGGTCGTCGTCTAGGTCCGGGTCGCGCAGCGCCTCCGGGTCGAACGCGCCGTCGGCGACGGCCTGGGCGAGCGCCAACAGGTACGGCGTCCGGTAGCCGGCGCCGGCGGCGTCCGCCAGCTCGTCCTCGCGCATCGCAGCGACGCGCTCGGCCGTCGGGAAGGTGTGGCCGCCGCCCAGGGCGTCGCCGACGGGCTCGCCGAGCGAGCACAGGCGCGCCGCCATCGCGGTCGTGTGAGCGGCTTGGGTGTTGGTCAGAAACAGCGTCTTGAGCAGGTCCTCCCACATCGTCGGCGCGACGAGCAGGCGCCCGAGCTTGCGCTCGGCGATGAAGCCCAGCGTCGGGTCGTCGGCGACGGCGGCGTGGCAGGCCGCGAGGTCCCAATCGAGTGTGAAGCACCGTTTGACCCGCGCGCGCACGGCGGCCTCATCGTCGGCTCCCAGGTCGCCTGTGGTGTCTACGTCGACGCGCAGCGCGTCGCCGTCGGGCGAGATCACCAGGCGCGCCGGGCCGCCGGGGAGCGCTTCGAGGCGCGTCAGGCGGTTCACCTCGCGGTCGATGGAGAACGGCGCGAGCCGCTCCCACCCGTGGCTGGACACGACCGCCTCGAACCGGAAGTCGGACGGCGTGGCGATACGAAGGCGGGTGGAGGTCATGGCGAACGTGGGGTGGGTCGGCTCAGTCCGTCCAGGCTGGGCGTTCGAGGTGGAGGCGCAGGCGCGCGCCGTCGCCCGGGGCCGAGTCGATGGCGAGCGTCGCGCCGAGGCGCGCGGCGCGCTCGTGCATGCCGAGCAGCCCCCAGTGGCCGGCGCGCGCGGCGGCCGGACCGTCGGGGCGGAAGCCGCGCCCGTCGTCTTCGATGGTGAGCGTGAGCGCCCGCGGCTCGTAGGCGAGGCGGAGGTCCACGCGCGTGGCGTCGGCGTGGCGACGAGCGTTCGCGAGGGCCTCCGATGCGATGCGGATCAGGTCGGCCTCGGCGTCGTCGCTGAGGGTGCGCGGCGTGCCGCTGACCTGGACCGACACAGCGGGCACGTCGGTCGCATCGCCAGTCGACGGCCCCAGATCGCGGATCGCCTGGCCGAGCGTGCGTCCATCGAGCGCCGGCGGACGGCGGTCCCAGATCGACTGCCGCGCGTCCACGAGCACGCGGTCGGCCTGATCGAGGGCGCGCCCGAGCGCCTGCTGAGCCCCGTCGGGGTCGCGGCCGATCTGGTCGGCGGCGACCTGCGTTTGGAGGGTGACGGCCGTAAATCCTTGTAAGAGCGTGTCGTGGATCTCGCGCGCGATCCGCGTCCGCTCGGCGAGCACGTCGGCCTGGCGCCGCAGCCGGCCCGTGCGGACGACCGACACCACGGCGCCGACGGCGAACAGCAGGCCCGTGCCGATGAGCGCGAGCAGCAGGCGCTGCCGGTCGAGGACGGCCTGGTCGAGGACCTGCTTCTCTTCGAGCGCAACGATCTCGGCCTCCTGGCGCTCCACGTCGAACTCGGCCCGGACGCGCTCCCCCTCGGCGGCGCGGTCGACGCCCAGGAGTGAGTCGCGCAAGACCGATGCGCGGGCGCGAAGCTGCCCGGACTCCCCAGCGCGTCCGCTGGCAGCCGTCGCGAACGCCAGAGCTTCGAGCGCTCGGAGCTGGTCGCGCGGCGCGTCGAGGCCGGCGAGGTCGGCGAGCGACTGCCGGGCCTGGACGAGCGCGTCGTCCGTGCGCCCGAGGTCGAGCAGGGCGTCGGCGTAGCCCGCGCGCAGGCTCGCCGTCAGGGTCGGGTCGCCCAGGTCCTCAGCCGTCGCGACGGCGTCGCGAAAGAGCGTGACCGACTCGGCGCCGCGCCCGAGCTGGCCGTACACCTGGGCGAGGTTGGCGCGGGCGAAGGTGGCGCCGCGCCGGTTCCCCGTCCGGATCTGCGCGTCCAGGGCCTGCTGGTAGATGGTGGCCGCGCGCGCCGGGTCGCCGCGGAGGTCATAGACAGACCCGATGCTCATGAGCGCGGCGGCGGAGCGGCCCGGCAAGTCCGTCTCGTCGGCCAGCGCGCGAGCCTCTGTGTAGCGGGCGAGCGCCGCGTCCTGGTCGCCCAGGTCGCCGTGGACGTGGCCGAGGTTGATGAGCGCCCCGACGTGCGCGTCGGCGTCGTAGCGCGACGAGCCGCGCATCTCTTCCCATAGCCCGATGGCGCGCAGAAGCGCGCGCAGGGATCCCGGGTTGTCGCCCGAGACGGCGAGGGTGCGGGCGCGGAGGTTGTACACCGACGCCTCCACGACCGGGTCGGCAGCGCGGCGCGCGGCGACGCCAGCCGTGTCCAGGTGCGCGGTCGCGACGGCCGGGGCGCCGTCGGCGAGAAGCGCCTGCCGGGCGAGGCCGTAGTGCGCTCTCGCCAGACCGCGGAAGTCACCGGTCCGGCGCGCCAGCGTGGCCGACTGCCGGAACGCGCGCGCGGCCTCGACGGGCTGCTCCTGGGAGGCGTACCCGAGGTCGAACAGGAGCCGCACACGCGTGAAATCCGGAGCGCCTCGGAGCTCACGCCGCAGGCTGTCCGCCTCGGACGGCGTGGACTGGGCACTCGCCGGCGGCGCAGCGAGGAAAGCGAGGGCCGCGGCCACGGCGATCAAGCGGGGCATAGAGCAGGCATCGGTTCGAAGCGAGGATAGGCAGGCGGTACGAAGGCGACCGGTTCGCCACCGCGAGGGACCCGGCGACGCATGCGCCAGGCCGCCGCGGCCCGCCCGTGTCGGCCCCGGCCCCGCCTCATCGGTCCGCGACCAGGTCCTGGGACTCAGGATGCCGACGGAGATACGCCGCGACGTAGGGACACAGCGCGACGACGCGCTCGTGCTTCGCGCGGATGTCTGCGAAGGCGCCCGTGATCAGCGTCTCGGCGACGCCGTGGCCCCGAGCGTCGCGTGGGACCTCGGTGTGGACGAAGACGAGGACGTTGTCTGTGGGATCTCGCTGGAAGGCGGCGATGGCGGTGCCATCGTCCAGGTCGAGCGTGAAGCGGCCGGGTCGTCGGACGACGTCGGCAGGTGTCGGGTCGGGCACGGAGGCGGGGGGATGGATCCGCGAGACAGAGCGGCGGCGGTGAGATGGAGGCGTCTGCGAGAGCTAGGCGATGCACCGGCGGTATGCCGACGGCGACAGGCCCGTCGCCTGGCGGAACGCCGCCGCGAACCGCGACGGGCTCGCGTACCCGACATCGAACGCGACCTGGGTGACGGTGTGGTCGGTACGCCGCAGCGCGACGGCGGCCACCTCCATGCGGATCCGCTTGACGAAGCCGAACGGGGACTCACCCGTCGAGCGCTTGAACTCGCGCGCGAAGTGAAACCGCGACAGGCCGACCAGCCGAGCGAGGTCGGACAGTTCGAGCGCTTGGTCGATCCGCTCGCGCACGAACGATTCGACGCGGCGGACGGCGGACACTGTGACGCCGCCGGTCGCCGGGACGGACGGGCCGGGGTAGGCGTCGAGCAGGTGCGCGGCCAGCACCTCGGCGCCGCGGTCCCGAGACGGCCCCGCGTCGGTCTCGGACAGCGCGTGCGCGAGGTGCCACGCGAACGGGTCGTCGGCGGCGGCGGTGGGTGCGATGGAGGAGGCGACGCCGGCGGCGTCCGGCGCGGCGTGCGCGACGCTCTGCAACACGTGGCGAGGGACGGTCACGCGGAGCACGTCGGCGTTGCGGGTCCAGCGCAGGCTCAGGGCGCAGCCCGGAGGCACGAGCGTGGACGAGCGAGAGTGCGCAGCCGTCCACGCGTCTGAGCCGATGCGCACTTCGAGCGCCGTGCAGCGCACCAGCACCAGGGTCGGCTCAGGGGCTGCGGGGAGTTGACGTTCTCCGGGTCCGGTCCAGCGGTGGGACTCGACATGAAGTGCAGCGGCGCCCGGCGTCGGGAGGGTGGAGACGGCGGTCATGGCTTCGTCGGGAGTGTGCCCCAAGAAGCCGCGGCGCGCCACAGCGCCGCGCCCCCCGATCGGCGCATGCCTGGGTCGGCTGCTCGCCATATCGCGCCCTACCCCGAACGAGGTAAGGGATTCCCGGTCCTGTGCCAGGATGCGCCTCATACGGCTACGATCGGCCCGAGAGGTCCTCCAGATGGAGGATGCCGCGCTGGAGTGCCGCCGTCACCGCCGAGGTGCGGTCGGCGACGCCCAGCTTGTCCAGGAGGTGGCGGACGTGGACCTTGACCGTGCCGGCGGCGATGCCCAGCTCGGCGCCGACCTCCTTGTTGGTCAGCCCGCCGGCGGCGAGCGTCAGCACCTGCACCTCGCGGTCGGTGAGGCCGGCGCGCGGAAACCGCTCGGCCAGTCGGCCGGCGACCGCGTTCGGCACGACGCGCCGGCCGTCGGCGACGGCGCGCACGGCGTCGACGATCTCGGTGCGGAGCATGTCTTTGAGCAGGTAGCCGGCGGCCCCGACTTCCAGGACGCGGTAGATGTCCTCATCGCCGTCGTAGGTGGTCAGCGCCAGGATGCGGGCGTCGGGGTCGATCGCCAGGATTTCGCGCGTCGCCTCGACGCCGGAGCGGTCGGGCAGCCGGAGGTCCATCAGCGTGATGTCGGGCCGGTGGACCCGAAAGGCCTCGACCGCCTCGGAGGCCGTTCCGGCCTCGGCGACGACGTGCAAGTCGGGCTGGGCCGAGAGCACGGCGCCGACGCCCGCCCGCATCATGGGGTGGTCGTCGACGGTGAGAATGGTGAGCGGAGTAGGCATGCGGCAAGAAACGTCGGGCGCCGGCGCGCGCGCCTACCCCATCTGGCTGACGCGAGGCGCCGACGTGCGGGTCAGAGGAGACCGCAACCCTTCGGCGGACGCCTCTCCCCTTCTCCGACGAGAGCCGGCCGTCGGCTCAGGACATCGGGTCCATCGGCTCGCCGTCCCAGATCGAGGCAGCGATCTCACGGATGTCGTCGCGGTCGGCGTAGACCTCGCCGTGGAGCGCAGCGATGGTCCGAACAGGGCGTTGGTCGAACAGGCGGCGCCAGCGGTCGCGGAACGCGAGATCGGCGGCGGCACCCATCGCCGGCGGCCGGATGAGGCGCGGCGGCTCGGGATCCTCTTGGGGGCCGGGGCCGATGGCGCTATCGCCGGCCAGCACCACGCCGCCGTGCGCGTCCCAGACGAGAACCACGGACCCGTCTGTGTGGCCGGGAAAGGCGATGATCTCGATGTCTCCGCGTTGCATGACCGGATGCGACATCGGGTCGTGGTACCGCACGCCCCGCTGCGACTCCGGGTGGCGCGCGTCGTCCGGGTGAAGCAAGATGGGGTGCGCGTGGCCGATGCCGAATAGGTCGGCGAGCGCGTCGAAGGCGTCGGCCTGACCGGCGACGTTGCGATGCGACAGCACGAGCGCTGCCGGCGGGTGCGTCTCGGCGAGCCGGCGGATGCCCTCGATGGTCCACGAGTAGGCCGCGTCGAACAGGATCGAGGACGGCTCGCCGGGGCCGTCGAGTAGGATCGCGAACGAGTTGGGCGGCCGACCCGTCGGGCCGGTCGATGCGCCCGCCTGGGGCAGCCAGAGCAGGTCATCGAAGAGCGCGACCGAGTCGCTGTGGAAAGCGTTCGTCATGGGGAGTCGTCGGGAGGCGTGAGGCCGAACAGCCGGTCAGAAGTGCGCTGCACGACCGGCACCACGAACAGACTGACCGGGAAGGCGACTGCGAAGGCAA
>JAULKR010017228.1:0-12865 GCA_032356305.1 Prasiola linearis | reverse complement strand
CCCTCCCTCCCTCCCTCCCTCCCTCGCCTCAATGCTCTGGCAATGCGCACTTAGCAGCAAGCTCATGTCTCGATGCCAGTAATCGCAGGTCGCGACCCAATCGACGCCGAGGGAGCTCCTCAAGGATCTAGGTGTGTCCATCGAAGCTCTTCACGTTCCTTGATTATGGAGAGTGATGACACGAAGTTGTGAATGACCGATAGCATGAACCATTGCAAAAGTTTTAAACTGTACTTGGCAGTAGGTAGCAGTGTGACGGTCATCTGCTTTACGATTCGGTTGCGAAGTCAGGCACCGATGAGATACACTCATTAAATGCACTAAGCCTTTGCTGCCTCATGATTTTAGAGCAGTTGTGCGCCACCTGATGTCATGGCCTGCCGAACATCGCCTTGTGAGCGCATCCACATGGTGAGCCTCTGTCGTGTGTATTACAATTCCTCACTGTTGGAAGGTCGTGCACACATTTACATTTGTCGTACTCGCCCCTCAAAATCGCGGTTCGACTTCCCCACATATCCGCACAAATCAGCGCAAAGCCCTTCAATGTGTACTTTTGCTCTAGAACCACGTAACCTTGGAGCGCTGTGACTGTGCATTGTGAGTTGTTCTGTTGATCTCAAAACTGTTTTTGGTGTTTTTGTAGAATAGGAAAAGGAGAATGAAAGTTTGCGGTGTCCTTACTCCCTTGCAGATGGTAAGTGTGCCGAGAGGATCGAAGACTGGTGGACCTATGAGCTGTGTTTCCGACGCCACGTCAGGCAATACCACAAAGAGCCGGACTCGGAGAACATGCTGCAAATCGCTACAGAGTACATGCTCGGATACTTCAACGACAGTGCTGCCAACATTGACGAAGTGCAGGTCCGTGTTGCGGTCCCCTAGCCTATCAGCAGCTGTAGGGCACAGTGGTGTTTGGAAGGCACGGCTCCCTTCGATTTCGACCTGTAAACCTTCCCAGGTGCTGTACAGACAGACACGTCACTCGCTGCTTGAAGCTACGGTGAAGCTTCGTTGGTGTGCTTGCGCATCTTTCGTGACACATGGAGCTGCGAGGCTACGTTTATCTGAAGGACGACCTCGGATCAGGATGTCAGCAAGCAGGTGCACTACCATTCTGTTCGATGCCCTGTACTGTACAACAGGGCAGCACAGCGGGGTGTCCCTGGCTAGCCGCAGGTAGATGCCGGGCAGGGGGACCATCTGACGCGGTACGTCAGCGAGGTGTACGACGGCGGAGAGCCCTGCGACGTGACAGGGCGACCAAGACAACTCGAGGTGATCCTCGATGAGGTGTACCTGGTCACGAGCGGGCTTCAACACATAGGGTTTTCGGGAAGGCGAGCCGCGCCGACTGAACGTAGTCAATGGCGGGCTGCCAAAAGTTGAATGTCCGAAAGAAAGGTCCCGGCTGCCTTACTCGTGCCATGTGAAGTGGTGGTCTCAAACAGCAGACAGCAAAGAGATATAGTGGCGACAATGGTGCTGGCCGTCAGCCCGAAGGTGTGTTGTTGAAGGGATTGACCTACAACGGCATATTGGTGAGCATGAGATGGATCGTTAATAAGGTTTATGTTGGGGGGTGTTGCTTCTGTGATTGGTTCACTTTTCTTTCGAGCGGACGAGTGGCTGTATATTCGCTGGTCAGTAGCGTCAGCTGCAACCTCATGACTCAGGCAGTCCGAACCTGATGAGTGACCATTTGGCGTGTTGCATTGGATGGACGTATATTGCTGCTTTCAACACAGGGCATCGAGGAGGTTGGCGATGCTGCCCACAGAGTTCATATGCAAGTTAGATAAAGTTATATAAAGTATCACATTGTGTGGAATATGCTGCGCAGGTTCGATACATTTGCGGAACTCACTCCTCAGAAGATCTTGTCGGTGACATGCAGGCAAGGTCGAGTTACCCCCTCCGCTTTCTGCCGCAATTTCCCATGTTCCTGATGGTATGTATGATCTGAATATAGTATTCCCCTTCGAGTAGGAAGACTCTGAAACGTCCATCTGAATTCGCCTCAAATCTATATTTCGTCTCAAGCTCCGCAACTTCTGGTAGGTACTGATAAAACCATTTGAGAGTGATGATCCGTTTGAGCTGAAAGTGAAGATTTGCAGCCTTAAGCCCAAGTAGGTATTCTCAATAAGCAGCGGCTGCCCTCCGATCGAACTGTTATATTATCTCTTGTGTCGTTCGTTTCTTGTTATGGAGGTGGTGCGAGTACCCTCGTTGCAGGCACCTATCGAAGTGTGCTCATAGCCTTTCACCGCTTCGTTGAGCTGTGCTCACCACAGCCACATCGCCTCACGCTTGCTATCGACAGATGCTTGTCTGCCTGTGTGCGTTATGTGTGCTCTGAAAACCATGCTGGCCACCAAAGGTGCCTCTTTCCTGAGAGAGACTCTGTGCACTCTTAAGGGGACTCGATCGTACAGGTCAGGCTTCTGAACCATCGGAGCAGAATGTACGTTAAGAGGCTGTGGGTATTGTAGAGACATAGTTCGACGAATCTTGTTGCTCCGTCGTGATGGCTGTAAGCGATGACGCATCGTCAGAGAGACATCTCTGCAAGGCAGACGGGTGGTTGCGATGAGGCCCTTTTGTCGTGTGCCAGCGCCTCTCCAATGGCACTTACTGGATGGCTCAGACGTGTCTTAAGTTCTTGACGGCTTGATTGTGCAATCATTCGCCATCGTCTTGGCGTGAGTAGACACACTTTGCATTAGCGGGCATCAGAATGGACGAGCAGCCGACGTCTTGATTCCATTGTGAAACTCCTGCTTGTCTAATTCTGGTCGACCAGACTGATGTTATTTGTGGGTATTTATTTTGCTAGAGTCGCGGAATGTAGGTGACAGGTGGATTATTGAATGAATGGCTCCGTTATCTACGACAGCGTGAAACTCGCAAATCGAATGTTGGTGTTGTAATCGAGACTGTAGAGTGCATACTTGCAGAAGATGTGGGCGTGTGTGTCGGTTGCTGCCCGTGAAGAGACAAAGATTCGGTCTGTGAGGCCCCTCCCGCGTCTCATCATGCCGGTAGTCGCACAGTGCCAACAGCAAGTGGGCTCTAGGCTCTGAGCCCAGTGACAGTTTCATCTGCCTTGCTTGACGCACATGTGCTGCAGGAGACGTCCACGTGTACCTACAGGCTTTACGTGATCACGCCCCGATTGTGCGGGCTGCCGGGGTTCCGGAGTCGGAGTCCTCCCGTAGAAGCTCTGCTGTGTCGGGTGGTGCAGCCAACAGGGCAGCTGTCGACGGACAAGGTCTGTCGGACAGTCAGTCTGAGGCTGCACTTCGTGAAGCCACCTGCGTCTGTACAGCACAGTGCTGTCAATAAATGGTGCTAGATTATAGGCTGATCCTGTGTTGTGAGAGGGGGGGAAAGGAGGGGGGGACCACACATGTTCTTGTGCAATCCAGGAACAATCGGGTTGCCCTCTCAATGTTCCTGACAGTGCATTGCATGCTATATCAGTCATCAGCTAGGTCTCGTGAGACGAGGAGCACTATGCACCACGGGCTTCCGTTGATTAGCCCCCGGGAACATATCGGCCACAGGAAATGACACGGACATGACACCCCTGATGAAGTGAAGATTGGTTTGCTACAGGGTGGGGCGGACCACTACCACTCTACAGACGAGGCTGGTAGTGGGCTGCTTGACAGCCTGTCAGTGGCAGCACGTGATCGTCCCCAAGAGTCTTCATCCGGCGTGGATTACCCGAGTGGCTCGGCTCAGTCGCTGCGGGAAGGCGGCAGCGACGCATCCGCTGGTGCTTCTCCTTCAGCAGGCGAGGAGCTCCCAGCAGACGCACCGGCTGACCTCTCTGCGGCCGGAGACGACGACAATGACGTAAGGGCCCACGAGGCAGGGGACCACCCAGCTGGAGATGATGACGTTCGTAGCCAAGATGATCGCACAAAGCAGCAACCCCAGCAATCACATGATGAGAGCGGCAGCAGCAGCAGCAGCAGCAGCAGCAGTAGTAGTCACAGCAGTAGCCACAGCAACGGTCAGACTTCGCAGGAGGACACCCCTGGTAGGAGAAGTTCTCCTATTTCTGTGTCTGCCGCGCCGCTGCTGCTGCTTGTGCTGCTGATGCTGCTGTTCATTCAACCTGCTCAGCAAGCCTTTGTGCACAACAATCGCAATGATTTCCTATCTGTGCACCCACGGAGTCTACACAATGGATCAACATACGTAATCGTAGCCAGCAAAGATTCTGTGCTGTATTGGCACCCGTGCCTGTCGACCGATCCAACTATGTACGTACTTGCTGTGGCTGACGTATCAATTGGACGTTCGCAGTTGCACAACAGCAACAGCAGCAACAGCGTCAGCAAGAACAACAGCAGCAGCAACAGCAAGAACAAGAACAAGAACAAGATCAAGATCAAGAGGCAAAATCAGAGCAAACACCACACCAGAAGCAGCCAGCAGAAGGACAGGTTCGCGATGTGGCACAAGATGCAGAACAGTCTGCGGACCCAACAGCTCACCCAGCTGCAGAGACGATACCACCTGTCCAGCAGACGATGCCACCTGTCCAGCAGGTCCACACTGATCACCTTGATCTTCGGCAAGCACCACCACAGGCAGGCTCGCAGCACAGTGCGCAGCCTGCGGAGGTACTGGGGGCGCCAGTGGAGGCAGCAACACGTGAAAATCAGGTACATGCTGCGCCACAGACTGCCGATCAAGACACTCTAGCGAAGCACGCACAGCACCCAACATCGACTCGCGAAGAAAGCAGCCTGCAAAGCTCTCGCACGGAAACTATGAAACCCGAGGTTACCAAGGGGGAGCAGGCACAGCAATTGCTGTCGGCTCAGCAAGATCAATCAGAGCGAGTAGCAACGGCTCGGCCAGACATAGACACAGCCGCCGGTAATTCTATGGATGAGGCGAGGGAACAGAAAAATGCTGCGCAAACCATTCAAGCACCTCAGGCCGAATTGCAACGTCATCCCGACAGAACTGATGAGCATGGGGGATCACCTCAATATACTGATCGGGATGTGCGCTCGCAGAGACATGACGAGCTGTGACGGCAAAAAGTTTACGCTGCAAAGCATTTCTTGGTTTCTTCATTTCAAACCGTTTGTATCCGTGCAGCAATTGAATGCGGAACCCACGTCGATTAGCAAATAAACGAGTTTGAAGCAAGCACCTTAGTTTGGCGTCTCCGAAGAAAGAAGGCCAACATAATGGGTAATAGTACACTCTGGCGCCATGAAGTGCGTCAATGCTTTGCGAATTGGAATTGGAAAGGAGCACGTCAGTGATCGGCCCTAGCTGCGAGTAATGGACTTTTCATAAATCAAAATGAAAACCCGAACTGGATACCCTTGTTTCCAATGGAGACACCCGTGCAGATCTGCAGAGTGTGCATGTCATCACTCGAGAGGTTAACACTTGAATATTAATTTTGAGGCCAGGTTCAGAAAGAAATAAAACGTACTTGTGCATCCAGGTTCCCAACAAATCTACTGTCAATCAGACCTTTGTGGTGAGTTGCCAGTCCACCGTTAACGCAGTGTTGGCACTGTAATATATCATGTGATCATCAAAAGACTTTGACCACAAACCCGAGATTTAGAAAACGACGGGTCCTCGAAGATTTTACAATTGTATGCCACATGACAGCCAAGAGAAAATCCGCAATACCTCGTAGAAAAATCGATCAGCACATGTACATTTATAGTTGACTGTCGATCGCGACACTTACAATTAATAAATCATCGTCACATCTTGACAACATGATGGGAGGCTTTCACAATTGCTCACCTTAGGATAGTGAATTCCCGCATGGCTTCGTGGCTTCTCCTGCCAAGAGCGTCAACTTGAAGCCTTCAAGTGAACGCAAAGGTGTTTCACCCTAAAGATTAAGTAAGAAATTACATAGCAACAGAATTTACGTCGAACCACAATACCGTATTCGGTGATTGTAATACAGCAGCTGTATCCGTACTAGGGATATAGGATAGGCTACAGTAAGTATTCGTAAGTCGATACCAATACGCGGAAAAGGTGGCATATTGGCGAAGGCAACGAAGACTCGTTGCACTTACATTAAGAAGGTGTATGTACGATGTACTATCCATTCAAAGCGGCAATCGCAGTGGCATGTCGAGAACGGAGCGTCGCAATAGACAAACTTCAGAGGTGCAGATTGCTAAATTTCCGATAATAATTGAGCCAATTGCAAGGAGCTTTAGACAGTTTGTGATTTTGAACAGCGTGCAGCCAAAACTCGGATGGCAATGACTGGCGACGCAACAGAAATATGCCTTGTCAGGCACGGAGAAACATCTTGGAACGTGGATAAGAGAATGCAAGGACAGATGCATCCAGGTTTTGACGTACCTTGACCAACGATTGGATGCTGAAGTTGTTGAGATCTGAGTTAGAGCTTCGGAAAGTGATAGCGCTAGATGGCGGGTTTCAAATCGTCGCAGGTCCGGGGTTGACTGAGCTTGGCTATCGTCAAGCACAAGCGGTGAGGTGTGTCAACTTGACCTGTCTAGGTCTTCCCTGAAGGGGCTGAACCGGCTATGCCCGGGATGTCAAGCCGCTGTTTCAATGCCAGGTGGCCGCGGCTCTGGCGCAAAATGACTATGGAGCTCTTTACAGCTCCGACTTGCAACGTGCCATGGAAACAGCTGATGTTGTTGCCGCTGCAATCGGTGTTCAGCCGATGCATGAGTCAATGCTGCGGGAGCGACATCTAGGAGTCCTACAGGTGCTCCTCTTCGTCAACAACTTCCAGTGTTCCATTTGCGTCGCACAGAATCATGGACCTGGCCCAATAGAAGATTGAGTCGGACTGACTTCAAGCCTTGTACAGGCATGATGACTCAAAGTTCTGCCCAACGTGACATGTACATTGCCGACGGGCCGGTCAAGACATACACCTAAGCTCTCTGTTGCTCGAGCAAGCGAGGCTTAATTCTGCAAAGCTCTTTCGTGGTCATTATAGGTCCTGGTTTTACTCCTGATCGGATCGGCAGAGTTGCTGTGAACTGGTACCCTCATCATCGGCACACGGCCTCGAAAATTGATTACATCTACTCGCAGGGATTGACGTACGATGAAATATCAAGACAAGTGCCCGAGGCTTTGCAGCAGCTATCGTCTGCGTCAGATGCAACAGCCATAATGGTGCGACTCTCGACGTCATCATTGTAATGTATTTGTTCGAAGACTCGGGGAATGTTCAAGTAATCACATTACCTGACCTTCGTATGGTCTGTGCCTATTAGTAGTAGGTGTGCAAAATTATGGATGAGGAATGAGCTCATTGTCACAGCTGCTGATGTTCTTCTCGCACGTGTACATCTACTTGTACATGACCTACGCCATTCTTCACAGGAGTGCATCCTCATATAATTCTGATTAACTGTCGCCAATCCATTATATATATATATATATATATATATATATATATATGCGTATACACTTCTTAAATTCAAAGAA
This sequence comes from Prasiola linearis, assembly GCA_032356305.1. Classification (NCBI taxonomy): domain Eukaryota; kingdom Viridiplantae; phylum Chlorophyta; class Trebouxiophyceae; order Prasiolales; family Prasiolaceae; genus Prasiola; species Prasiola linearis. The sequence continues at coordinate 5,377 of JAULKR010017228.1, read as the reverse complement.
ATTTCAGAATAGCTCAAATTAGTCCTCCACGGTTACGTAAACAACTGGTCGCCAAGTCGTGGCTTTGCGCAATATGAAGTTAAGAACTTTAAGCCAAAGTTCACCCGTGCGCGTCCGCGCAAAATTCGAGTGATTGCACCTCAGGGTGGCGGGGAGAGCCGCACAGCTTTACAGTGTCGAGCCCAAGGAGCTCTTCATAAATTGGCAGCGCGACACCCAGGGCAGCGAATTATATGTATCACCCACGGAGGATTTTTGCACAGCTGCTACAGGTGCATGTGCAATACAAAATCATTGTTTCCAGGCGATGTTTAACTAGCCAGTTGCGAACCCTTGATACTAGCTGGTGGTGCCTACATGGCAAATCAGCTTGATGATACCTAACAGCCCACTTGCTGGATTTGTTCAAAAGGCGACACTGGTTACGTGACCATGTTTTGGTTTGTCGCAGGATAGCTACCGGGCTACATCATAATGGCAGCATCTTAAATTGTTCCCTTAACACTGTGGTTGTAGACTTGACATCGGATCCGGCAAAGTGTGCCTTGTTACACTGGGGAGACGTGACAGCTGTCACATCATCTGGTCTTGGAGCCGGTGGTGCTGGTGGTGGTGCCTCTGCAGGATGACGATCCCAAGGAATGCTGAACATTTGAGTAGCACAGTACTACCATAGTATGAGAACACATGTAAATATCTGAAAAGCACAATACGAGAATGATACGAGATCACCCGAGTAGTGCAACCTGAGAAACACCTGAGTGGCACAGCATGGGAAGCCTCCGCCAAGTTCTTATTATCCTACTGAAGTGCATTGCAACCAAGTGACCGGTCAATGCAGGGCAGTGTCCAAGTGACATTGTCGAATATAAAGTTACATCGAAAATGTTGCGCAATTGTATTCCCTTACGTGCTTTTCCTTTTGCTACCCGAGCACGTTTTCCACGTGATGCACATTATTCAGTTTGGCAGTCTTATTGTGGCTTGGTTCAAAGCAATGAAGCACTAGCTGTCAGCTCACACAGGACAAGATGACGTGAACTTAATCGAAATTGCTATCTGTATGACAATTTGTAGAGATTAACACGTTCAAAGCAATGAAGCACTAGCTGTCAGCCCACACAGGATAAGATGACGTGAACTTAATCGAGATTGCAAGATGAAATTATGACAAGGGCACAGGTTATTTGCAGCGAAGACACATTTACCAGTGACCACGAGCTATGCCTTTACAAAACACTCGAGGTGAAATTGCAATATGGGGGGGGGGGGGGGGTTCAGAAAATGTCTCGTTAAAACTCTCATATATATGCATACAAAAAAATGCATATGAACTGTTACGTTCATAGAAGGAGAAATAAATGTTTGTCACCAAATTTACACGTTGGCTATGTTCGTTTGTTGATCGCATGTTATGAAAGGAAGGAAATGTAGTCATCACCGTAGGCGAACCTCATAACTACAGCTGGCAAGTAAGATCTCAGAATGGTGCCTGCATATGACATGCTCTGCGCTCTAGCCTCGCAAAATTACGTGACCGTGCAACACCTTACGCGCATCTTGATGTCCGAGTGGAGCTTTGCCTACATGACTGTTCAGTAAATTTGACAAAGCTGACCATCCAAAGCGAGACTTATTGAGCGGAAATACACATCGAAGACTCGTTGAGACCGGTCAAGCCGTGGCTCACAGGCGAGCATGAGATTGTCCCTTCTCAATCAGGCTACGGAAGCGCATGAGGATGCAGTGTGGAGCTGTGCCTGGGCATCCGGAAACACGCTTATAACAGGTGTCGACGGTTATAGAATGAAACACAGACAGCATATATGAATATCTGACCTTGCGACGCTCACATCGGCTAGGCTGCTCATTGCACGAATGTGCTGCAGCAGCATGCTTCATCGACCTTTGATACTGGCTTGTTTCAGCTCGTAAATCTGGCAGGAGGTGAATCATAAGTCCATCTCTGAATCCATAAACACCAATCTAGCCTCAAGCATAACAGTCTCGGCATCAACAGAGTTGACTCCAACCAGGCATCATTTGTAGCGATTCCTTTCCGACTGCCAGCTGGACTCGTGACTACAAGTACAGGGTCAGTCGATGAGCGTGTAAAGCGTTGGGAGGAGGCAAACGGCCGTCTGGAAGCGCTGCATACGTACACGGGCCACACCCTCGGTGTTGTCTCAGTGGCGGTCGATGAGAGCGGTACCTATGCGGCATCAAGCGCTCTGGATTCCGTCATTAGAGTGTGGAACCTAAAGGACAGCTCCACTCAGGCGATCATCGAAACGGAGCCTTCGGAAACCTGGTCGATCGCTTTTGCTCCGACGTCAGAAAAAGTCACGGTAGCAGCAGCTGGTGCATTTCTCATCATCGCAGATCCATTCACGCAGATCCAGCCGCACACATCTTTGATACTTTCAATCACAAAGCCTCGCACTTTGTCGCAACGGCGCCATATAGGAGTGTTCATTTAAGGAAGTTTGTTTACAAAAACCCTCTCAATCACGTCAATAGCTCGACCTGTGAGCAAAGCTACCATGATTTCAGATGCAAAGTGGTTTACGCCTTTACCTTTGACACAAACACCAAATTTAGGCATGTGACATCTATTGCCACGAAATACGCATCCATGATATGGCTTTCTGACGGGTAAAATAGCTCTCATCTGCTCAAGAGCCGACCGAATGGAAGAACTGCAAAGGCCACTGTCTGCATGCATCACGCTCACGCTCCAGATTCAAGCGCCTTGCAGATGTGGTAGACGATGGGCTGTGCCTGTGCGCAGGGGGCAGCACCAACAAGGTGAAGCTCTGGGAGGCAGCAGAAGGAAGGGGCACATCGAAAGCCGAGCTTGATGTACCAACTGTGAGGATTTTTCGTGCTCTGCTCACCTGCATTATTCATTCGTTGCTTTGTTTAGACGGTGCTTTGCATGTTCGCGTGCATCCTTATCATTCGCAGGCTGCGCACGGTGCGCATGCTTGCACAACATCAATGTTTGGCTACCTTAGGGGGATGCCTCATGAGTGGTAGCGAATGTGGTGCCATGGTCCTCCACATCAGATTGAAAAATGCACGTAATGCATGTATCCAGCCTGTCAAACTCCAACATGCAGCAATGCTTAGATGACAGACTGAGCAGTAGCAGAGCAAGCTCAGAGTAACCGGAGCTCTTTGGGTCTTTGTTGCGATATCGATCTTGCGAATTATGAAGGAAAGGGGTTGGTGGCATCCTGTTCACCCTTTGTTTGCTTGTTATCTGGTGCGTGCTGATGGTCAATCAGCGGTACCATCATCTCGGTTCGATCATGATTCATACGGAAGCTCGTGTAATATTCTGCCTTCTTTACTGTTCGGCACGCCCCGATGCAAAGGACACCTGTCTGTAAGTATATCGAGCACGAGTCGAGCGAACCTCCGATCTCCCCTGTTGCATGCGCCCCAGTCATGACAGTCACGATGCAACACTGCAGGCGGAAGACTCATTCAAAAAGGAGCGCTTCGTTCTGAGCGTCGCCTACAGCCCAGACGGAAGTAAGCTGGCGAGCGGAAGCATGGACGGGACGGTCTCCCTGTGGGATGTACCCTCCGGCAAACTACTTCACAGCTTGACGGGGCACTTCAAGCCCGTGAGGTCGCTCACCTTCACTCCAGGTCGGCCTCTGAAGCTAGTCAAGTGAGCCTGAGCCTGAGCCTGGTCCTGGCCCTGACCCTGATCCTGGTCCTGAAGGCGCCTGAGCCTGGAAGACTGCTGTGTCGCATGCCAGGCTCCTCCGTGCTCCTAGCACTCCAATAAAGCCGGTCAATCAATCGGGCTGCCCACCACAAGTCTTGTTCAACTACCCCTTACGTTATCTGCAATTAGGCAATAACGATGACACACATCTCCGAAAACGTGAACGCACAACACTGTGTCCTGTGTGGCAGTTCATGTAATTCGTATAGCTTCGTCACTCAATGACTCCTTGGTAACAGGCTGGGGGCTGCAGACTCAAAGATGCTCCTCTCAGCGTGTGACGACATGCACAGTCACCTGTACGACACCCACAGCGGCAGCCTCATCGAGGCATTCTCAGGTGCGCCTCCACGGCTGTGGTTCACGGCTCGACAGCGTCTATGCACCCTCAGGAGCTCTCCCGGCTCCCTCCCTTCCAGACTGCTTGACACTGAGGTCAGAAGCACAGAAACTATGACTGTCGTATTCACGATTTCTTTCTTGTGTTCCATTTTCTGTACTCAAGAGATTGAGATCCGATTCAAAGACATCGTTCGACTCCTGTCGTAGTGAAAATGTTCAGATTATATGAAAAATACATACGCAAGGTTGTACCGACTCTAAGCTTCGACATCAGCCACAGTTCATATGTTCCTCCTTGAGCCTAGAGGCGCAGAAGTGCCTAAGGTCAGTGTCACCTCTTCTGCCGTTTTGGGACCTTAGTACCTAAGCTGATACTTACTAGTAGCAGTAGCTAAGCATCAACCTGGATAGGATCAACTTGGTAGCATCAGAAGGGTCAATTAGCATTAACTTGGTAGTGTCGGCTTACCATCAACTTGGTTCAGGCAGTCCATACTGGTTGGATATGTATCAGCATAAGCATGACGCACGAGAATCCTGAGAGCTGTGCGCCTGACCCTTCTTGAGCGGCTGCTTGATCTGCTTGATGCTTTGGATGCTGTGGATGCTGCTTATCCTGGTCATGTTACGTTGCGGCCATTCCTGTTCGGATTCGTATCGCCTACAGCGCCACAAGCAATTCGGCTTAGTCGCTGAACAGCTGGACATGTCACATACTCAATCGGACTTGCTGGCTTTGATGCGATAATCGAAACACTCACTTTTCATTCCTGCTGCGAGCTTGCTCATGGTGCATATACATCTGCGTCTGTGCCTGAATGGAATGTATGAAATGGAAAAGAAAATCAAAGCTGACTCAACGTACACACCGTGGCTGACTTGCAGGCGTGGGTGCACACATAATGTGCGCAAACCGATTAGGGAGGAATGAATAGCAAACTGAAATGACAACTACGAACTATGTCGTCCTTCGGGATCCACCGATAAGTACAGCATGCCCTGCTACTCTCACTGTACAACGAGCTCATCGCTGACTGATCAACCGCAGGACATGAGTCATGGGTGCTGGGAGTGACGGTGCATCCGTCTGGAACCTCCTTTGCGACCTGCTCGAGCGACACCAAAGTGAAGCTCTGGGACATGCAGTCTAGAGCTTGTGTGCAGACCGTTAGTGAACACACCGATCAGGTGCACATGTGGCTGAGCATATGTGTGGGCATGTGTGTATGTGTGTGTGTGTGTGTGTGTGTGTGTGTGTGTGTGTGTGTGTGTGTGTGTGTGTGTGTGTGTGTG
>JAULKR010017117.1:0-12867 GCA_032356305.1 Prasiola linearis | reverse complement strand
GCGATCAGCGGCGAGACGATCACGCCGGTGCCGCGCCGCACCAGCGAGGGGATCTGGTAGCACAGCGACTTGCCGCCGCCGGTCGGCATCAGCACCAGCGCATCCTCGCCGCCGATGACGGTGTCGACGATCGCCGCCTGGTCGGCGCGAAAGCCGTCGTAGCCGTACACGGACTGCAGCACGGACAGTGCGTCGGTGCGATCGGTTCCGGTGGTGTGCATGGTCTCGTTCATGGGTCGGCCCTCCTGGCCTGTGTCGTCGTCCCGCCCGGCGGGGTCATGGTCTGACGGGTCCGCATCCGGCGGGTCACATCCGGCCGGTATAGGCCGCCACACGCTCCTCGTGCCGTTCCAGCAGCGTGGCGACCGCCCCGGCATCGAAGGCGCGCAGGCCGGTCAGCACGAAGTTCTTCTCGCCCTCGCCCAGCGTGGCATTCCCGCGCCGGATCGTGAAGCGTACGCTGGCAGCCCCCTTGCGGCCGTCGGCATTGAACGCATGCTCCGCGGCGTCCAGGGTCAGCGTGCCGCCCGGATCGTCCGGATCGTCCGGGTCGCCCGGATCCCCCTGACCGGCGGGCCGCTCGGCCAGGGATGCGGCCAGCGCCGCGGTGTCGAGCCGGATCGCCATGTCCTTGTAGATGATCAGCGGGCGTTCCGGATTGACCATCACGCCGGCCCGCTCCATCAGCGGCATCAGGATGGCCGGAAAGGTGCGTCCGGAGAAACGCACGTACTCCTCGCTCAGCCGGCCGATGAAGGTGGCGTCCTCGACCCGCTCGCCCGAGGCGTAGTAGCCGAGCACCTCGCGCCCGCGCTCGTCGGCCAGGTGCATCCGCCCGCCCCTCTCCGCACGCGCCGGCAGCGCCAGCCGCGAGTGCGCACCGAGCATGCCGGCGAAGCTGACCGAGACCTGTTCGTGCAGCCCGTAGTGCTGCAGGAGCGCTGCGAACAGCAGGTCGCCGGGTACGCAGAAACGCTTGTTGCCCGCGTCGTGCAGCGGGTTGAAGTCGCCGGCCACCCCCTTGGCGAAGTCGCTGGCGCGTGCCTCGTCGAATCCGAGCACGCACGCCTCCGACGCCGACCCCGCAGCCGAGCCCGGCGCGTCGCCGGACGGCAGGCCGTCCAGGTAGTCCGACACCTTCAACGCGGCAGGCTCGACGGGCTCGACAGCACGAGGCTCGGCAGCACGGACATCTCCTCAGCGGACGACAGGCCGCGCAGTATCGCATCGAAGTGCGCCAGCCGCTCCGCGGGCAGGTGCACCGCCCGCGGGTAGTCCGGTGCGGCACGGTCGTTGCGCCGGCAGCCGTCCCAGCCGCGCGTGCTGGACAGGAACGCGCTCAGCCCCGGCTCGCCGAACCGCTCCTGGTAGCCCGCCATGACGCAATCCACGTAGGTCTGCAGCACCGGGTGGCCCGATTGCGGCGTGAGCCGGTTGCCCTCCCGGGAGCGGTAGGCGAACACCTCGCCGTCGGGTGCGATGCAGGAACCTTCCGCGACCCGGAAGGCGCTGGCGGGCAGCGCGAGCCGGTCGTAGCCGGCCTCGCGCGCATCGAGCTGGGCCAGGTGGTGGCGCGGCAGGGCCACGATCACCCCGGCGATGTCGCCCTCGTCATGCGGCTCGATCGACAGCGAGGTGCAGCCGGCACGCCGCGAGGGCCCCCCTTCGACGCGGTGATTCCAGACCCGGCGCCAGCCGGACAGCACGGCGTTGACGCACCGCTCATCCTCCGGCCGGGTGGCGCGGTTGACCAGGGAGCCGTAGCCGAAGTAGTGGACCAGATCGGGAGTCATGAACCGTGGAGTGTGGCACGCCGGTAGCGGCCGGGCGAGGGCCTGTACGGATCAGGAGTCATGTCGGCCGGCGCGGGGGCTTCTCGACCGTCCGGCAGGTGGGTTCTTCACGGATCGAGTGGCGCCAGAGCCGCTTGTTTTCGTGACACATATCACGGTTCGGTCGCTTATACTTTTCGTCCGTTCGTGCTTGTCCGGAAATCACCCCAAATGGATCTGGTGGATCGTCTCTCCGAGCTGAGAAATCGCATCGTTCGGCAAAGGGACTCTGTCGGTACGGAGGAAGCCGCGAAGACGGCCTTCGTCTTGCCGTTCATCCAAGCGCTCGGGTACGACATCTTCGACCCGTCCGAAGTCGTTCCGGAGCTGACCGCCGATCACGGGGTCAACAACCGCCGCCCCATCTGCCGCCTGCATTTCGGCAAGAAGCGTCTGGCGATCAGCGTGTTCCTGCCCGCCGGCGAGGTCAGGTGGGACATCGATCGGCCCAGCGATCTCTACACGCTCAAGGCGCAGATCGGTGCTGCGATCGGTCAGTACATCGAGAGCGTCGGCGACGACGGGCCGACCGACGGGGACGGCATGACCATGTTCGATGTCGCGTCGAGCACCCAAGCGGGCGGGGTCTGATCACGAGATCGCGCCGAGGACGCGCCTTCGGCGTGGAGACGGACGGCGACCGGCAACCGCTGCGCGACCCTGCGTGGCAGCTGTGTCTGCTGGTGCTGTCGGTGTACGTGCTGGTGACGCTGTCGATCGAGGCGTTCGTGGTGACCGACCCCGAGATCGCACACGTCATGCAGACCGTCGACCTGCTGATCTGCGCGGTGTTCCTAGCAGACTTCCTGGTCCTCTTGGCACGAGCGCCGGATCGCTGGGGGTATTTCCGTCAATGGGGATGGATCGACCTGCTCTCGTCGGTACCGGTCATCGACCTGTTCCGATGGGCAAGGCTTGCACGCATCGTACGAATTCTCCGGATCCTGCGCGCCGTGAAGTCGCTGCGCGTACTCGGCGACAGCGTTCGAGCGAGCCCGTTCGAGACTTTGTCGGTGATGACGTTCCTGATCGTGCTGTTCAGCTTCTCGATCTCCGCCGGGCTGATCATCGGGTTCGAGCGCGGGCTCGACTCCCCGATCGGCGGTGCGAGCGATGCGCTGTGGTGGGCGACGTTGTCGATCCTGAACGCACGCGTCGGCATGATCTCGCCGGTATCCCCGGAGGGCGTCCTGGCCACCGTCTACCTGAACAAGGTCGGGCTGCTGATCTTCGCGTTCGTCAACGGCTCGATCGTCGCCTGGCTGGTGAATGCGCGGCGCTCGATCGACGCCGAATGACACGCGCCGGTGGCTGCTAAGGTGGCACGACGTCTTCCCGCCACGGAACAACGCCATGACCCATCATCCGATTCTTCCGGCTCGCGGTCATCGGCACGCCATCGGCCGGATCGGCCTCCTCGCCGCCAGCGGCACACTGCTGTTGCTGTCGGCCTGCTCCTCCTCGGATGACGACGCGGGCACCGGGGACGTACCGGCAGCGGATGCCGAGGGCGAGGTGGCGCTGGTGATGCGGGCCATGGGCATCCACGAGCGCGTGATCACGATCGACACGCACGACGACATCAGTCCGGTCAACTTCCAGGCAGATCGCAACTACACCATGAACCTGCCCACGCAGGTGACGCTGCCCAAGATGATCGAGGGCGGGCTGGACGTGGCGTGGTTCATCGCCTACGTACCGCAGGGCGAACTCGACGATGCCGGCTACGCGCGCGCCTACGACCAGGCCATCGCCAAGTTCGAGGGAATCGATCGGTTGGTGAGCGAGTACGCACCCGAGCAGATCGAGCTGGCGCTGACGTCCGACGATGTACGGCGCATCGATGCCGCCGGCAAGAAGGTCGCCATGATCGGTGTCGAGAACGCCTACTCGGTCGGGTTGGACATCTCCAACATCGAGCTGTTCCACTCGCTCGGTGCGCGCTACATGTCGCTCACCCACAACGGTCACAACCAGTTCGGCGATTCGCACACCGGCGAGTTGCAGGACGACGACGTGTACGGCGGACTGAGCCCGCTGGGCGAGGAGGCCATCACGGAAATGAACCGGCTGGGCATCATCATCGACCTGTCGCACCCGGGCAAGCGGACCAACCTGCAATCGATGGCACTGTCGCGCGCGCCGGTGATCGCTTCGCACTCGGCGGCCAGGGCGCTGGAAGACAACAGTCGCAACATGGACGAGGAGCAGTTGCTGGCGTTGCGCGACAACGGCGGCGTGATCCAGACCGTCGCCTTCCGCTCGTATCTGGATGCCGCAAAGAACGCGGCCTGGCAGGAGGCCATCGCACCGATCGTCGCCGAGGTGGCCGAGGAGGAGGGGTTCACGTTGCGGCCCTTCTCGGAAGTCTTCCAGGGCAGCCCGGAGGAGATCGACGACTACATCGGTGGCTTCCTGGAGGTCAACCGCGCGGCGGAGGCACGCATCGAGGCCGAGGTGAACCCGGACACGCCACCGGTCGACGTGGCCGACCTGTTCGACCATGTCGACTACCTGGTCGACCTGATCGGCATCGAGCACGTCGGCATCAGTTCCGACTTCGAGGGCGGGGGTGGAATCTGGGACTGGAACGATGCCTCGGAGACGTTCAACGTGACGCTGGAGCTGGTGCGACGCGGTTACACCGAGGAGCAGATCGCCCTGCTGTGGGGCGGCAACCTGCTACGCGTGCTCGACGAGGTGCAGGCGGTTGCCGAGCAGATTCAGGGCGAGAGCTGATCTAGACCGTGCCGGTCGGCAGCACGATCCCTGTCGGCCGTACGAATCCCTACCTCGTCCGGCATCATCGGTCCACATCGATCTTCCGAGACAACGAACCCTCACCATGAGCCCGCGATGCGCCGTGCTCGGCAACGCCGGCGGCGGCAAGTCGGTGCTCGCCCGCGCCCTCGCGAGCCGTCACGCGACACCGTACGTCGAGATCGACGGCCTGCTGTGGCGCGAGGGCTGGACCCCGGTCGATGCCGAGACGTTCTGGAAGGAGCACGCGGCGCGGACCGCGGCACCGCGCTGGGTGATGGACGGCATGGACAGCCTCGATCCATCGAGGCGAGGCTCGAACGGGCGACGATGGCCGTACTGGTCGACCTGCCGCTCTGGCAGCACTTCGCCCTGGCGGCGGACCGGCAGGACGCCTGGCGCGCGGGGACGCTCGACCGGCCGCCCGCAGGCCTGTCGGCACCGCCGTCCACGCACACGCTGTTCGAGATGATCCACGAGGTGGACGCGACCTTCATGCCCTGTCTGCGCGAACGGCTGTCGGTCTTCGCCGACGGTGGCCGGCCCGTGCACGTCATCGACTCCCTGGACGGCCTGACGGCGGCGCGTGAAGGGCTCCGGCTGGAATGACCGCCGCCGGCGGCGTGCTCGCGGTGCGTGCAGAACGGGTGCCGGCAGCCCCGACGTCCGGAAGATGGGTAGGCTGGCCCCATCCCCGCCGACGATGGACGATCGAATTCCATGCAGACCGAGTACCTGATCGCCTTCGCCCTGATCTTCACCCTGGACTCGATCTCGCCCGGCCCCGCGGTCGCGACCGTGATCGCCAAGGGCGCAACCATCGGCCTGGCGCGCACGATGCCGTTCATCATCGGACTCGTGCTCGGAGATCTGGCGCTGTTCGTCCTGGCGATCGCGGGGCTGGTGGCCCTGGCCACCGCCCTCGGCCCGTTGTTCGCCGTGATCAAGTGGCTCGGCATCGCCTACCTGCTGTGGCTCGCCTGGCGCCTGTGGCACGCTGCACCGGTCGAGGTCTCGACCTCCCGCGCGGCGGGCGAAGGGTGGCACCTGCTCGGTGTCGGGTGCCTGATGCCGTTCGGCAATCCCAAGGCGGTCGGCTTCTACGTGGCGCTGCTGCCGATGGTGATCGACATCGCCGGGATCGACTGGCAGGTGGGCCTGCTGTTCAGCCTCGTCATCGTGGTGGTGTGGACATCGGTGCTGGCGGCCTACGCCGGGTGCGCGCAACGCGCCGGCCACCTGCTCACCTCGGAATCGGCCCGCCGATGGCTAAATCGCTGCGCCGCCGGTGCGATCGTGGGCGCGGCGGGAACGGTCGCCACGCGCCAGTAGGGCGTGGCCAAGGGACACGACCCTCGCACCCGCCACCGGACTTCGCCAACCGAAGCACCCTGCGCGCCCGCGGGCTGCCTGACCGGTCATGCGACGGGTACCCTGCAGCTACCCGATGCCGGGTTCATTCCCTTCTCTCGGAGCCTTTCGCATGTCCGACCTATCGATCGTCCTGACGGTGCTGCTGCTCTACGCGGCGGCCGCGATCACGCCCGGCCCCAACACGCTGCTGGTTTCCAGGTTCGCCCTGCGCGGCGAACGCTCGGCGGTGTGGGGTGCCGCATTCGGCATGGCGATGGCGGGAACCTTCTACGCCGTGCTCGCCATGACCGGACTGTCGGTGCTGCTGGAGCGGGTCGGTTGGCTGACCCGTGCGGTGCAGGTCGCCGGTGGACTCTATCTCGTCCATCTCGGCATCCAGACCTGGCGCACGGCCGGCACGATGGATCTGGAGGCGCGGAACGTCCCGACGGGTGGCGGTGATCGACGGGCGAACATGCTGCGAGGCATGCGGACCGGCTTGACCGTGAATCTGGCCAATCCGAAGAACATCGCCTTCTTCGTCAGCCTGTTCGCCGTCGCGATTCCCGTCGGCACCGCACTGTGGGCGAAGGGCGCGATCCTGCTCGGAGCCTTCGTCATCGAGTTGCTGTGGTACGGGTCGATCGCATCCGTGTTCTCGACCGCCGGCGCGCGACGGTTCCACCGCAGGTTCGGCCGGTGGGCCGAGCGCGCTGTCGGGGGCGTGCTCGTGCTGTTCGGCCTGCGACTCGCGGCTCACCGGCATTGATGCGGTCCGTGCCGATCGCATCCTGTCTTCAAGCATCCGGAAGCGCCCTCGCATGACACTCGATACCTGGTGGGCCTATGTCGGTCTGGTGCTGGTCTTCATGGCCACCCCCGGGCCGAGTCATATCCTGATGATGTCGGTGGGCCTGAGAAACGGCTTTCAGCGTTCTCTGGCGACGGCTGCCGGAGACCTGTCCGCGAATGCGATCCAGATGCTGCTGGCGGGACTGGGCCTTGCCACCGCACTGGTGGCATCACGCCACGGGTTCGTCATCGTGAAATGGGCCGGTGTGGCCTACCTGGCCTGGATGGGTCTGCGCCAGATCGGGAATTCGTTCCGGGCGACGCCGGCGGCCCGCGAGGACGATGCGATCCGGACATCGGCTCGACGGTTATGGCTGACCGGATTTCTCACCTCGGCGGCCAACCCCAAGGCCGTGGTGTTCTTCGCAGCCCTGTTTCCCCAGTTCATCGATCCGAGCGATCCCCTCGCGCCGCAGTTGCTGGTGCTGGGTGGCACCTACCTGCTGATCGATGGCTGCTTCCTGACGGTCTACGGGTGGTCGGCCGGTTCGCTGGCCCGGCGATCGTCGCGCCTCCGGGGCGCACTCGTCGAACGCCTGTCCGGTCTGGAATTGCTCGGTAGCGCCGGGCTGCTCGCCTTGAAGAGCCCGACCCGGCACGCTGACGGTTCGTGACGGACGCCCGGCAGCGATCGACCGTAGTGGCAGGCCCGGAGACAGGAACACGCGCCGGCCAGACCGGCACTTGCCACGGCACCGGCCTCACAACCGCTTCTCGTACCGCCAGACATCGATCGCCCAGGAGCGTTCGTATCCGAGCAGGTCGTAGCATCGAGTCCCGCTTCTCACCCATCCTTGCCGCTCGTAGAACCTGGCCGCACGCTCGTTCCCCACAGCGCAGGCGAGCCAGGCACGCGACACGTGCCGTTGTCGGAACCGCTGCTCCGCATCGCGTTCGAGCTTGACGGCGGTTCCCGAACCGTACGATTCCGGCGAGACGAAGAGCTGGCTCAATTCGTTACCGGCCAGAAGGCAAAGCCCGGTCGGTCGTCCTGCAGGACCCTCGACTCGAACCTCGCCCAGTTCGGTGCGAAGCCGCCCCTCGAAGCTTGCCAGCGTTCGGTGTCGGACCACATCGGGCGGAACGAGCATGGCGTGCGCATCGTGCCAGCTTTCGAACCACAGCCGCGCCAACGAGTCGATGTCTTCGGTCCGTGCGTTTCTTATGTCCATGAAGTCGATCCCGATCGATCAATGCAATGCCCGGACAGCCGAAGCCTTGTCGGGTCAGGCCCGCTACACCGTCACTTCCAACGCGTGCCACCGAAGGCCTGGTCCGAGATCGTGAACCCGTGTTCGTCCAACCGTCTTTCCGGTGCCCCGGGAATGATGAATGTGGCCGCACACGGATCTCTTTCCCGGTACGCCCGCAGCGGAACCCCTTGGCAATCCGCATGAAGCCCGGTTTCGACCATCGGCCACGGCTGGCTCGTCGACACCGGCAGGAACGCTTCCCATATACCGATGATCGGTATATAAAGCACCCATGATCCGCGAACCCAGCCTCTACATCCTTACCGCACTGACCGCGTCGCCGCTCCACGGCTACGCGATCATCCGGCGTGTCGAGCAGCTCTCCGAGGGCCGCATCCGGCTTGGAGCCGGAACGCTGTACGCAGCCCTCGATCGCCTGGTACGGGAGGGTGCCCTCGTACCCGACGGCGACGAGACGGTCGATGGGCGGCGGCGGCGCCTGTACCGGCTCACCGCCGCCGGCAGGGCCGAACTGCAGGGTGCGGCGACGCGGCTGGCCGCCAACGCCGCTCTCGCCCACGATGCGCTCGCACGGACCGGTGGCCGATGAGTCCCGAACGTGCCACGACCCTCTATCGGCGCCTGCACCGCCTGTTCCCCGCGGCGTGGCGGGCGGAACACGAACACGATTTCGTGGAGACGCTCTGCGAGATCGCGCGCTCGCGCGACCGGCCCGGCCCGGTGGTGCAGACGATCGATCTGCTGATGCTCGCCGCGGCGCTGCGCCGGCGCGAACTGGCCGATCGGGTCGCCCGGTACCGCGGACGAGGACGAGGCCCGGCAGGCCGCACCTCGCCCGGAATGCTCGGCGCCGTTTCACGCCTCGGGCCCGTCCCGGCAGTGCTGGCATTCGCGCTCGTGCTCCTGCTGCCGGTGATGCGCTGGGTCGGCGAGATATCGCTCGAGTTCGTATCGACCACCCTGCTGGTCGTCGCCATTCCCGGCATCGGCGTGCTGTACACGATCTCGTGCGCACTCGCGGGTGGGCGCGCTCGCGGACTGGTGGCGGCCATCGGGTGCACGCTCGGTATCGTGCCGCACCTGATCGTCGCCTTCCTCGGGCTGTCGGGGCTGATGCAGCTGGGCGCGACGCTGTTCGAGGTAGTGCGCTGGGCGGGCGTCCTCTACCTGGCCTGGATGGGCGTGACGATGCTGCGCGGTGGTGGCGGGCAGCGCGGCGGTGCGCCCGGCGATCCGTCGGCGGCGGACGGGCCGGACAGCGGTGCGACACCTTCCGCCGCGAGCGACTCGGGCGTGGAGGGAGCGGCCGGCGTCATCGTGCGCGGCATCCTGCTCAACCTGCTGAATCCGAAGCTTACGCTGTTCTTCTTCGCGTTCCTGCCGCAGTTCCTGGTCGCGTCACCCGGTGACGCTCCGGCCGCGATCGATCCGCGGCTGATCGGCCTGAGCAGCCTGTTCATGCTGCTCACGCTGGGCGGATTCGTGCTCTACGCGCTCGCCGGTGCCGCGGCACGCGATGCGATCGTGCGCGCACCGCGTGCCCTGGCCATGGCCCGTCGCTCGATCGGTGTGCTGCTACTCGGCTTCGCCGCCCGGTTGGCACTCACCGAGCGGTGAGCGTCGATGCCGCAAGGTGCGCACGATGATCGCGCTGGCGGGGGGATGCGTCTGCGGTGGCGTCCGCTATTCGACCGACGGCCTGCCGCTGCGCGTCACGGTGTGCCACTGCACCTGGTGCCGGCGCCGCACCGGAACCGCGTTCGGTGTCGAGTGCGTGTTCCCGATCGGAGGGGTGCACCTGCAGGGCGATTCCCTGCGCGCGTACCGGCACCGCTCCGACCTGTCCGGCCGATGGCTGGAGCAGGATTTCTGCTCGGCCTGCGGGTCGAACATCGGCCTTCGCCTGGAGGCGGTGCCGGACCTTCGATCGCTGTCGATCGGCAGCTTCGACGATCCTTCGTGGATGGACTCGCCGGGCACCGTCGTGCGGCACGTGTTCGTCCGATCGCGCCTGGGGATCAGCCTGATTCCGGAGCACGTCGAGACTCACGAGATGCACTTTCGCGGCTGATCGCTTGGCCACGAACCCGGCCGTTCGCAGCCCTCGTGAGGCCTGATGAAAAATGCGCCCGGACGTTGCAAGATCCATCGAGCCCGTGGCGCCTGGCACCGCACCGGTCGTAGGCTTTCCCTCCGTTGTACACCCATCCACACACGGAGCCTGGAACACATGGTCACCACTGCCGGCACACAGACCACCGATACCGATCTCGTCGAGGCATTGATGTCTCTCGAGCACGATGCGATGAAGGCCTACGACTCGGCGATCGAGCGTCTGGACGACGCCTCATCGAGCTCGAAGATCGCGGAGTTCAAGACCGATCACGAACGCCACCTGCAGGAACTCGGCGAGTTCGCGCGCAGCGTCGGCGTGGCCGACGACGGAGGGTCGATGAAATCGGCCCTCACCAGCGGCAAGATCGCCATGGCCGATCTCGCAGGCGACGGTGCGATCCTCAAGGCGATGGCGA
This sequence comes from Prasiola linearis, assembly GCA_032356305.1. Taxonomy (NCBI): domain Eukaryota; kingdom Viridiplantae; phylum Chlorophyta; class Trebouxiophyceae; order Prasiolales; family Prasiolaceae; genus Prasiola; species Prasiola linearis. The sequence continues at coordinate 2,325 of JAULKR010017117.1, read as the reverse complement.
CGAACGAGGAGGATACGATCACGGCCTACGAGCGCGGCTCGGCCCAAAGCGGGATCTCGCCTGAACTGCAGCGGATATGTGCTCGCGCCCATGCCGACGAGGTTCGCCACAAGGAATGGATCCTCGGTGCGGCCGACCGGATCGCCACGACCGGCTGACGGTCATCGAACGGACGTCGGCCGATCGATCGGTACCGACGTCCCGTTCAGACCGCGTCGCGATCGACGATCACCGGCTCGATGCATGCCGGTCCCTTGTGCCGGGCGTTGTTGACGTGGTCGCTCACCGCCGTGAACGTCAGCGCATCCTCGGCAGCGGGCACCGTCAGTGCCTCCAGCGTCTCGCGGTCATCTTCCTGCAACCACGACATCGCCTCGTTGGCCGACAGCGTCACCGGCATGCGATCGTGGATCGCCGACATCGCCTCGTTGGCATCGGTGGTGAGAATCGATACCTCCTCGCCCCGGTGAATGCCCGCGAACCACATCGCGATACCCTCGGACGGCGTGATGTAGTACGCCTGCCCGGTCCTGCCCTTCTCCCGCTGCCATTCGTAGAAGCCGGAGACCGGCACGAGTACCCGGGCCTTCGCGATGGCCCCGCGCCACAGCGGCGAGGACCATGCCTTGTCGCTGCGCGTGTTGAACACCGGGCGCGTGCGGCCGCGGATCGTGACCGTGAAGCCCCAGTGCATGGGCACGAGTTCCGGTTCGCCATCCAGCCGCACCACATCGAGCCTGGCGGTGGGCGCCACGTTGTAGCGAGGCTCGCGCGACGGCCCCGACGCGATCCCGAGCGAGCGGAACAGTTCGGCGAAGTCCTCGTTGTCGGTGATCGCGATGCGTCCGCACATGAGCCGGCTCCGGTGGTTCCACGGGTTCGATGGTCCGATCGTAGGGGCAGTGGGACCCCCTCGGCGTTGCCCGGCACGATCTTCTCGCCCGTGCCGACTTTCGGTCGATGCCGTTGCTCCGGACCCGATCGCGACAGCACTGTCGCCGCACGGCGGAGGCGATGCCTACGTGACGGGCACCGCGCTCAGGATCCATTTCGACAGATAGACCAGCACCGCGTCCTCGTCCCGCCGCTCACCGGCGCCCGTCCCACGGCCCCGACCCGCTGTACGGCCCGCTGTACGGCCCGCTGCACGACCCGCTGCACGGTCCGACACCCCGTCGATCGAGCCCGCAGCGTCCAGGATGAACCGGCGCGCTTCCCGGGCGCGATCGATCCTGGACGCACCGCCCGTACCGCCGTTGCGAAGCGCACGCCGCTCGGCCTCGCGAACGGTGCCGGTGCCTTCCGGCATCGATCCTTCCGACACCGACACCGACACCGACCCGGACCCGGATCCCGGATCGATCCGCTCGGCGATCCGTTCACCGACCCGGCCCGAGCGGCCCGCATCCGCCTCGTCGAAGCGGATCAGGGTATCCGGCGCCTTCGCGAGCGAGAGGTAGCGCGTGCATTGCCTGCAAGGGGTCAGGGTGGAGAGGACGATGGACTTCGCCGGCAGCGTGCGTGCCTCCGGGTGATCCCGGAACCAGGACAGCAGCAGGCTCACCTCGGCATGGCGGTAGCTGCCGGTGTTGATCCCCGCGGCCAGGATCGCGCCGCGATCGCTGATCAGGATCGCGCCGACATGGTCGTGCACGCCGGTGAACCCGCTCGCCGCGCTCGACGCGATCAGCGTCCGGGTGGCGAGCACGTAATGGCGAAGCGCACGGGTCAGCGCCGGGGTCGATTCCGACATCGTCCCCGGCGCGTCCTGCCCGCCGCCGTGTCCGCCGCCGTGTCCGCTGCCGTGTCCGGCCGTGCCGGTGCCGTTCGACGGCGACAGCGCCGCGGCGTGCAGCCCCCCCGACAGCGGTGCGGGTCCGCCGTCCCCCGCGACGCGTGCCGGCCACGACCGGGTGGTCATCAGCACCGGCTCGACCATCAGGCGGCCGTCACCGTCATCGGCCCGAAGGGCGTCGCGCCGCTTGACACCCGGGCCACGCGGCCTGGCCCAGGGCGCCTGCTCGTGATCGGTGTAGACCCGCCGCATGTCGCCCCCGCCTTCGAGGCAGTTGACGAAGGCCGGTAGCATCGGATTCGAGGAGCGCCAGTGGACGAACCGGGGCGGGTCGATGGGTGGCCGGGCGCCGGGTTCGAGGTACCCGGCGATGCTGCCGTCGCCCTGCCCATCGCCCTGCCCGGCGCCGTGGATGAAGTCGTGCAGCTTGACGAGCATGGCGAGTCGGCCGGCAGGAACCGGCACGATCGTACCGCGAGCCGATCGTGCACCCACGCTCGTCGTCACCGACAATCACCCCCTGCGTGGCG
>JAULKR010017006.1:0-12872 GCA_032356305.1 Prasiola linearis | reverse complement strand
TGAACACGAACGGGTCGTAGGCGCTGTCGGGGTGCGCCGCCAGCGTGTCGACGTACATCTGCTCTTCGTTGTTGATGATGATGTACGGCCCCCACAGCAGGCCGGTGTTCCACTTGTCGCCGTCCAGCGCCGGGCCGTCGAAGTTCTCCTCGAACTCCAGCGTGTAGCCGTCGGCCAGGTCGGGCCGCTGATCCGGCACGTCCATGCCCACGGTCAACCGAGGCGACCGACCCGAGGCGTCGCCCAGCACCGGCACCCATACCGCGTCCCAGGATTCCAGGGTCGATGCCTGCGTCAGTGCCTCGTAGGCCTGGCCCGGCAGGTCCACGTAGCGCCACATCTCGTCGTGCATGACGCCACCCGCCTTGGCGGCGGCGAAGTCGCAACCGCGCGCGCAGGCCCCCTGCGCATCGGTCATGACGCTGGCCCGCGACAACGGCGTCGACGCCGACACGGGCAGTCCGACCAGGTTCCACAGGTGGTCCCGACCGTCGTCCATCATCGACAGCGTCGCGCTCGCGCAGCCCGCGATGGAACGGCAACCGCGCTCCTTCACCGCCGGAGCCGGGTCCGCCGTCTCGGGCAGGGCGACGACGACGTCCGCCCCCGTTGCCTGGATGATCCAGTAGCCCTTGCCCGCCTCCAGCGTGGCGGTCAGCGGCAGGCGCTCGTAGCCGGGACCGGCACCCGGAGAGGCCGGCGCCGTGGCACCGAACCCCACCCACTTGACGCCGTAGTCCGCGGCCGTGGCGGGCAGCTCGTCACCGAGGAGCTCGACGAGCGTCGCGCCGCCCGCGTCCGTCGGCGGCGAGATCATATCCCAGCGGCCGTCCTCGAGCGTGCGCAGGGGTGCCTCGGCGCCGTGCGCGGGCCCGAGAGATCCGAGCGCGAGCAACGCGCCCGTCGCGAAACGGTGCCGGAGCACGGCTCGACGCGAGGGCGATGGATTCGGCCCCGGGGACATCGGCACGTTCACGCGAAAGGAAGAAGACAAGCCCGACTCACCCGTCCTCGCCCGGGGAGGCCGGATCGAACACCAGCGTGCTGGATGCCCCGTCCCCGCTCCGCAGGCGAAGTGCGAGCCCCGACGGCTCACCGGCACCGAACGCCGGCAGCACCAATACGTCGATGTCCGCATCGGACGTGACGAACCCGCCGGCGACCGCCCCGCGGGGCATCGCGTCGGGCCACAGCGACGTGGCGGCATCTTCCCCGACCAGCACGATGACCGAAGGCGACCGGTTGACTGGCGCGAACGAGAAGCGACCGCGCGAATCCGTGGTGACGGCCACCGAGCCCGCGCCCTCGCTCGTCGGCGGTACATCCCCGTCCACGAACGTCGCCACCGAACGCGGCGAGTAGTTCCGCGCCTCGTCGAAGGCGACCACGTCGTAGAGCGTGCCCACCGCGTCGGGCGCGTCCGCATCGACGTGCGCGGTGGCGTAGACGGTCGTGAAGTAGCGACCGTCGCGGTACAGGTCGTAGCCCGCGACGCTGCGATCGTCCCCGCCGCCCTGCCAGGCGATGACGACCGCACCGTCCGCCCGACGCAGGGCCAGCACCTCGCCGGGCGCGCTCGGCGAGCGCACGTCGGCACCCAGGCCATCGGTCACCGCCTCGGCGAACACGCGACCCCGCGCGGAGTCCGCGCCCAGGGTGTAGACGTAGCGTTGCCCGGCGACCACGTCCGTGTCGACGAAGCGCGAGCCCTCGACGGTGGCGATCTCGACGCCGTCGCGCTCGACCGTCGTCACCGCACCGGACGCGGCTTCCCAGGCGATCGCGATGGCACGGTCCGACGCGGCGACCAGACGCAGACCGCCGACCGGTATCGGCGTGCCGTTGCCATCCGTCTCGGCGCCCGCGGCCGTGGCGGTCGCGGGGATCTCCTGACCGGCCGTCGGCATCTCCGCACCGGACGACATGTCCGACAGGACGTCACCCGTATCGTCCACTGTCGTATCGTCCACTGTCTCGGGTACACCCACCGAAGCGGACGCGTCGTCGGGCTCCGGCACCTCAGCCTGCGGATCGTCGAACGTCGGCAAGGACGGTATCGGACTGCCGTCGGGAACGGTCGACGGACCGGGCTCGATACCGTCGGCGTCGGACTCTCCTTCGAGCTCCGGCCCGGGAAGGACGTCGACCTCCATCGGCTCCGGGATCGTCGGCGCGGCGGGCTCCGGCACCGACGCTTCGAGCTCGGGTGGTTCCGGCGCCGATATCTCGGGCTCGGACGGTGCCGGCTCCGGCATCTCGGATTCCGGCGGGCCCGCCTCGGGCGCGCCGGGCTCGGGCGGTGCCGGCTCCAGCACCTCGGGTTCCGGCGGGCCCGCTTCCGGCACGCCGGGCTCCGGCGGTTCCGGCTCCAGCATCTCGGGCTCCGGCGGACCCGCTTCCGGCACGGCGGACTCCGGCGGCGCCTCCAGCATCTCGGGTTCCGGTGGACCCGCCTCCGGCACGTCCGATTCCGACGACACCAGCTCGAGCATCTCGGGTTCCGGCGGTCCCCCCTCGGGCACGCCGGGCTCCGGCGGTCCCGGCTCGGACACGGGCTGCGCGGGCACGTCCATGGCCGGTGCCCCCTCGCCCGGGACTCCGCCATCCACGCTCACGACCACCGACAACGACGCCACGCTCGACAGCCGGTCCGCGGTGACCGTCTCCATCAGCGCCAACGGCACGCTCGCCCGTCCCGTGAACCCGGAGGCCGGGAAGAACGACAGGCTGTTGCCGTTGATCATCGCGCTTCCGCCGTCCACGTCCGTCCGGGCCTCGCCGGGCGACCCGGCGAACGTCCAGCCCAGCGCGTCGCTCTCGGCATCGCTGCCTCGCGTGTCCGGTGAGGGCAGCGGAACGATCACGCTCGCTCCCGGGGCAACGTTGGCCGTGACGGGCGTCGTGTCGTCCAGCACAGGCGCGGAGTTGGCGGCCGGCCCTCCGCCCTCGCCCGGTGCGGGCGGCGGCACGAAGGTCTGCGCCTGCACGCCGAGCGCCCCGCACAAGGCGGCCACGCCGAGCGCGACCCGAGTCTTCCTGTATCTGCCAATGTTCATGGGGCGAGTCTCGTGGATCGGCGCGCGGGCTGTCCCGCGATTCTAGGGTGCGCGCGGCACGGTGCCGGCGTCATGACGACCGAATGTCGATGCATGTGAACGCCGTCGGGCCACCGTCGTCGGGCCACGCGCTCAGGACGCGGTTGCCAAGCACCGGCGGGCGGCGACCTGGGGCATCTCGGCGGTCACGGCGCTCCTTCCCGGCACGTTCCGAAGGCCGGACTCGTGCATCGTGCCGGGCACGCCCGCCGCGGCGAGCTCCAGCAGCGTGCGCCGCAACGCCCCCGCATCGTCCGTCTCCACCAACGCGCGCAACCCCTCGAGTCGTGCGCTCAGGTCGTGCCACGACAGCCAGACCTCGTCGGCGGTGAAGATCTTCTGCACCTCCGTCCCGCGCTGACCGTCGCCCAGGAACAGCTCCTCGTACATCTTCTCGCCGGGCCGGAGCCCGTCGACGACGATCTCGATGTCCCCTTCACGCCCGGTCTCCTCGCGCAGCGCCTTGCCGTACAGCCGCACCATGGAGCGTGCCAGGTCGACGATCTTCACCGGTGCCCCCATGTCCAGCACGAACACGTCGCCGCCCTCGGCGATGGCGCTGGCCTGCAGCACCAGCTGCGCGGCCTCGGGGATCGTCATGAAGTAGCGCGTGATGTCGCGGTGCGTCAGCGTGACGGGCCCGCCTGCGCGAATCTGGCGCTTGAACTTCGGCACCACCGACCCGGAGGAGCCCAGCACGTTGCCGAAGCGCACCATCGACAGCCGCGTGACGGACTGCTCGCGCGTCTTCGCCTGCAGCACCATCTCGGCGATGCGCTTGCTGGCGCCCATCGCGTTGGTGGGGCGCACCGCCTTGTCGGTGGAGATCAGCACCAGGTCCTGTACCCCGGCCGCCACCGCCGCGTCCACGAGGGCGAGCGTGCCGAACACGTTGGTGTCCACGCCCTGGCCGGGCTGGGCCTCGATGATGGGCACGTGCTTGTAGGCCGCGGCGTGGAAGACGGTCTGCACGTCGTGCCGGCGCAGCAGCCGGTCCAGCAGCGGCCGGTCCTTGACGGAGCCCAGCGTGGGGATGAACGCCCCTGCCGGGCGCCCGGCAGGGGCGGCCATCGTCGCCAGCTCCTCGGTGATCTCGTACAGCGCCGCCTCGGAGCTGTCCAGCACCAGCAGCGTCTCCGGCGACAGCCGCATGATCTGGCGCACCAGCTCCGAGCCGATGGAGCCGGCGCCGCCGGTGACGAGCACGCGCCGACCCGTGACGCGACGGCCCATCAGGGCGCGGTCCGGCACCACCTCGGAACGGCCCAGGATGTCGGCGATGGAGACGTCGCGGATCTCGTCCGGGCGCGCCTCGCCGGACACCAGCTCCGCCACGCTCGGCATCGCCTTCACCGACAGCCCTAGGCCCTCGAAGAAGGCGAGCCTGGCCTGCACGGCGTCGGCCGACAGCGCATCGATGGCGACCACCACCTTGGCGATGTCCAGCCGCGCGAGCCGCGCCTCCAGCTCTTCCTGCGCGCCGTCGATCACCGGCAGGCCCTCCACGGTGCTGCCGTGCAGCGCCGGATCGTCGTCGATCACCAGCAGGGGGCGATATTCGGTGCTGGCGGACAGCAGCCGCGCCACGCGCCGCCCGGTCTCGCCCGCCCCGTAGATGGCCAGCGGCTCACCGCGCCGGTCGGTGTCGAAGATCGACTGCCACAGCAGGCGCACACTGCAGGTGGACAGCGTCAGCAGCACGCCGTAGATCAGGAACAGCGAGCGCGGGTTGGCCCGGTCCGGCGGCAGCAGGAACGACAGCAGCACGTAGGCCAGCGCCGAGATGGCGCAGCCCTTGGCCAGCTGACGGAACAATCGGGTGTTGGACGAGCGCACCACCCAGCGGTAGATGCCGAAGCCGGAGAACGTCAGCGCCGTGGCGATCGGCATCAGCGCGAACAGGTACCACGTGGCGCGCAGGTCCGAGAACGCCTCACCGTGGCGCAGCGAGAAGGCCAGCCACAGGCAGAACACGGTCAGCAGCGCATCGGTCGCCACCGAGACGGCCTGCTTGCGACCCCGGCCGGTGCGCGCGAGGTTGTCCACCACCGCGTTGGCGGTGCGCGACCAATCGATTCGAGCTTGGTCGTGAGAATCCACGTGAACGGAGTGCTCCAGGCCTCTGGGGTGTCGCTTCACGACGAGGACACATTCGTGACAAAACGCCGACGCGAATGCTAGCCGAAGGGCAGGTCCGGGGATGGGTTCCAGGGCACGTTTCCCGCCGCTCCGATTACCGGCCAATCGCCCGGCGATCGCGGTCGAGTCAGTCACCGGGTGACGGCGGCGGCGCGAAACCGCCGCCGCCGCCCGCAGGATCGTTCGGCCCACCGGGGAAGTCCAGCGGGGGCGGGCCGCCGAGGTTGCCGGGGCGTCGCTCCTCGCGCGGCACGAAGTATTTCGCCGCATCGGTGATGGGGTAGCTGGACGGCACGGCGATCGGCGCGGCGGCGCCGTCGGGTGTCGTCGGCGCCGGTGCCGACAGGTCCCGCTCGTCGAGGGCGAGGTCCACGTTCGCATCGGAGGCCGGCCCGGTGCCCGTCGGCGCGAGGGCCGCCGGATCCGCCGGGGGCGGGACGGGCACGACGACTGCCGGGGCCGCCTCGCCCGACGTCCCCGGGGCGGGGGAGGACGGCGTGGTACCGATCGCGATGCGTGCGGGGGCCTCCGAGCTCGGCGTCACCGCCGGAGCGGGCGCGATGGTCACGTCCGCCGGAGCGAGCGTCACCGGCATAGCCCTCCCGTCCGAAGGCACAGCTCCCCGGTCGCGCCCATCGCCGATGGCAATCCACAAGGCGGCGGCGAGTAGGCACACGGCCACGCCAAGGACGAGGGTTCGGGGATTCACCGCCGACACGATACCGTAGGTAGGCGCGGCGGCCCTCCGATAGGGTCCGGACCTTGCGAACTTGCCACGTCAATGCGGTGACTCCGCCGGCACGCGGATCACGACCGTGACGGACGTCCCATACGCTCTAGCTCTGATAACCTTCGGACCGTCAACCCTCCGGCACTGGCGCGCGCCGCCACCTTCGCTCTCGAAGGAGATCCTCCGCATCTTGATCTCGCATCGGACGTATCGATCCGGAAGGCCCTACGAGATGGGTTCGCCCGCCGTCCGCCCACACCTGTCCCCGATCGCCATGGTGTACCGAACGCTGTCGGCACGGGTGCCGGGAGCGGCGTCCGCGTCGCTGGGCGCCGCCGCCGCCCTCGTGCTGGTGGTGTCGTCGAGCCTGGCCTTCGCTCAGGACGCTGCGACCGACATCGACGAGCTCGAGACCGGCGATACCGAGACCATGGCCGTGGACCTCGACGAGCCGGTCGTCGCAGAAGGGGCCGAGGAAGCGCCCGGCAGCGACGGCATCCCGGTCGAGTCCGGCCGGCCGATCGCCCCGTTCGCCGCTGGTGCGCGCGCGCCGGCGGCGAGGGGGCTGGCCGCCTTCGCCTCGGCCTCGGCGAGTTCGGCCGACCCGTCGGGCCACGACCGCATCCTGTCCCAGTTCCCCGTGTCCGAGTCCCAGCAGTACACCCAGATGACGCCCGTGGCGACGCGCGACGGCGCGGTGTACCTGATCACGCTGGAGCCCGGACCGAACGGCGACGCGCGCGGCGAGGCCACGTTGAAGCACGTGCTGCGCCGCGGCACGCCGGACGATCCGGCCGACCCCGCGGGACCCTGGTCCTGGACCGCCACGGTGATCGAGGACCGCGGCTACTTCGACACCTGGCACAGCGCGGGCTCGGTCGGCATCGACGCGGCGGGCCATGTGCACGTCGCCTACAACATGCACAACTTCCCCTGGCAGCACTCGCGCTCGCGGGTGCCGGGCAGCATCGCCGGCGGCTTCGACTTTCGCGGCCAGCCGATCACCACCGCCGAGATCCTGCGTCACGTGGTCGAGAACAAGACCACCTTCCCGGACCTGGGCTCTGGTGACATCCCGGGCAACCAGATCTCCTACCCCGCCTTCGAGACCTCTCCCGCAGGGGACCTGTACGCCAGCTACCGCTTCGCCATCCGGCCCAAGCGCGGCTTTCCCGACCGGACCTACGGCACCGGCGTCGCCCGCCACGACGCCGACACGGGTGCCTGGCGCTCGATCGGCGGGGCGCTGTCGCACACCCCCGGCGTCGATTTCGACGGCCCGGCGCAGCCGGCGCTGCGCGCCGTCGCCAGCGAGCAGGGCTGGACCTCCTACCAGCCGCGCATCAGCTTCGGCGCCGGCGACGACGAGCTGGCCGTGAGCGTCATGTGGCGCGCCGGCACCGCCGGGGACACGGTCACCGCGCCGTGCACCTTCCGCACGATCGACGGCGGCGCCACGTTCACGACCCTGGACGGGACGCCCGCGAGCGTGCCGGTGCGCCCCGGGGACTGTCCCAACGTGACCAGCGCGCGCGCCTCGGACAGCTACTACAGCCAAGGGGACGTGGCGGCGGACTCCCAGGGGCGCCCGCACTTGATGCTCAGCCCCGTCGGACGGCTGCGCGAGCTGCTGCGCTGGAACGGCACCGAGTGGACGCGCGTGGGCGAGGCCCCGCCCCTCGCGGTGGAGATCTTCTTCGACGCCGACGACAACCTCTGGGCGTTGACGCAGGGGCTGGAGGTGCACGTGCGCCGGGCCGGGCAGGACGTCTTCGAGACGGTGTACACGAGCGCCGAGCGCCTGGACTGCCTGCCGCACGCCGCGCTCGACACCGAGGCGCGCACCGCCTTCGTCTTCGCCTACGGCTGCGACGGCAACACCACCGGCACGGTGCTGCGGCTGGACCTGGCACGGCTGCTGGGCGAGCCGAGCCCCGCCGCGCCGACGGCCGACGCCCTCGTGCTGACGCGCGACGAATGGCACCAGGTGTCGATCCCGTTCACGCGCGACGCCATGACGCCGGCGGCGCTGTTCGGCGCCGCGCTCGGCGCCGCCGACTACTTCAGGACCTGGATCCTCTACCGCTTCGAGCCCGCCGCCGGCACCTACGCGGCGGTCGGCGTGAACGAGCGGCTGGAGCCCGGGCGCGGCTACTGGATCATCCAGACGCCGGTGGACGAGGCGACGATCCCGGTGCCGGCCGACGCCCGCGAGCTCTCCCCGTTCCGTCCCGAGGCGTGCGCGGCCCCCGCCTGCCACCGCGTGCCGGGCGCCGCCGACGCCTGGACGCTCGGCGGCATCCCTTCGCTGCGCGCCGCCCCTCTATCGCTCGCCCGCGTGCGCACTGACGCCGGCGCCTGCGCCGGAGGCTGCACGCTGGCCGATGCCGACGCCGCCGGGGTGCACTCGCCCGCGCTGTACGCCTGGGACCCTGCGGCGGGGAGCTACGCCGCGCTGGCGGACGGCGACTCCCTCACCCCGTGGACCGGCTACTGGAGCCGCGCCGTCGGCGGAAGCGCCGATCTGCTGCTGCCGGGCGGCACGCCGTGATCCGGTCTTGATCCGACCTGGACGCGGTCTGGCTCGTGGTCCGACCCGTACCGCCTTCGACCGAGCCCCGTGCCCGACCGGATTCCCTACACGTGACCGATCGCCCCTCCCGACTGGCTCCGCGAGGCGCCACCGCCCCCGCCACGGCCGACGATGTCGACGGCTTCCTCGACGCCGTGCGCGACGCCCCGCCGCCGGGCGCGGCCGGGCATCGCGGCCGGCTGATCTTCGCGCTCGACGCCACCGCCAGCCGCCAGCCCACCTGGGACCGTGCCGCTTCCCTGCAGGCCGACATGTTCGGATCGGTCGCCGCCATCGGTGGCCTGGACGTGCAGCTGGCCTACTACCGAGGCCACGCCGAATGCCGAGCCTCGTCCTGGACCGCAAGCGCCGCGAGGCTGGTCGGGTGGATGGAGCGCATCGACTGCCGGGCCGGACGCACCCAGATCGCGCGCCTGCTGGAGCACGGCAACGCCGAGGCCCGGAAGGCGCCCGTCGGGGCGCTGGTGTTCGTCGGCGACATGGTCGAAGAGGACGTCGATCGGCTGGGGCTGCTGAACGCGGTGGCGGCGTGGGCCGCCGGCGGGCGCGAGGCGCTGGCGCGACTCGGGTCGAGCTCATCGGGCGCAAGGGCACTGCTCCGGCAGCTGTCACCGTAAGGGGCGCGCTTCCGAGCGTCGCGGGCATCGTCGCGAAGGAAAGCTATCCAATCGGTAACTTTCTTTGAGTCTTCATAGAGTCACGCCCGAGGAGTGATTCAACTAGCGTCCATTCTCCGACGCCGATCGCGCGTCCCCGACGACTCGCTCCCGCCCCGTGATCGTTGACTCGGCCTCAGGTCTTCCTCCGCTCGTCGCCCGCCCCGTTCGGCCCGGCACGCGCGTCGCCCTGCGCTGGCTCGTGGCCGTCGCCTGCGCCGGTGCGACCACCTGCGCATTCGCCGACGGAGCGCCCGTGCAGCACTTGCTGGAAGTACCCGTCTCGCGCCACCAGCTCTACACCGCCCACACCCCGATCGCGGTGCGTGACGGCGCGGTGTACATGGCCACCCTCGAGTCCGGCCCTTCCGGCTCGGACGCTTCGGGTACCGGGGACCTGCGCACCGTCGTCAGGAGAGGAGTGCCGACGGCGTCCGGCAATTGGGAGTGGACCGCGACCGTGATCGAGGACCGATCGGTGGCCGATGCCTGGCACACCGCCCCGTCGGTCGGCATCGACGAGACCGGCCGCGTGCACGTCGCCTACAACATGCACAACCTGCCTTGGCAGTACGCGGTGTCGCGCGAGCCCGGCGACATCGATGCGTTCGATTTCCGCGGGCAGCGCATCAGCCAGCGGGAGCTCGACCGGTATCGGCTGGAGAATCGCACGAGCTTTCCGGATCTCGGCACCGCCGCCATTCCCGGCAACCAGATCACCTACCCCGCCTTCGTCAACGACCGCTCGGGCCGGCTGCACGTCACCTACCGCTTCGCCGCCAAGCCCGCCCGGGCCTGGGAGGAGCGCACCCTGAGCTCGGGGCTCGCGCGCTACGACGCGGCCACCGGCACCTGGGAGGCGTTGGGCGCCGAGCTGTCGCTCGCCCCGGGCGATCATGACGATGCGGTGGAGCCGACCGTCGAGCCGCGCGCCCTGGCCTCGGCCACCGGCTGGACCTCCTACCTGCCGCGCGTCACCTTCGGCCCGGACGATGCGCCCACGGTCAGCCTGCTGTGGCGCGCCGGCGGACCCGGCGCCAAGACCACCGCGCCCTGCGCGCTGCGGGGCGACCCCGATGGGGGCGAGTTCACCGCGCTGGACGGTGCCGCCGTGACCGCGCCGGCCCTGCCCGGTGACTGCCCGCCGGTGAGCAGCGCGGATGCGCACACCGACTACTACAGCATCGGTGACGCGGCGGCCGATGCTGCCGGGCGCCATCACGTGCTGCTGAGCCCCGAGGGCGGCATGCGCGAGATTCACGCCTGGACGGGCGAAGGCTGGACGTCGGAGCCCGCGCCGGGCGCCGCCGTGGAGATCTTCTTCGACCCGGCCGACAACCTGTGGGCCGTGACGTCCGACCTGACGGTGTACGTGAGGCGTGCGGGCACGACCGATTGGGAACGCGTCGCCGAGGGCGCCGGCGGCTGCTACCCCCACGCCGAGCTCGACACAGACGGGCGCAGCGCGTTCCTGTTCGCGCTCGGGTGCGGGAAGAGCCCCACCGCATCGGTGACGCGCCTGGACCTGGAGGCGCTGCTCGGCGAGGCCATCGTGCCGGTGATGTCGCCCGCCACACAGGACGAGGTGGACGTGCCCGACGCGGACCCAGGCAATGCCGAACGGAGCGCCGCGGGGACGGAGGGTACACAGACCCTGCACGCGGACGACAACGCGGCGGTGCACGGCGAGACGGATGCGGATGCCACGGTAACGTCAACGTCGGGGCCGCTCGGTGCCCCGCTGCTCACGGGTGTCGCCCCCGACGGCGGCGCCCCGCCGCTGGTGCTGCCGTGGCTGGAGTGGCGGGCGCTGCGACTGCCCGAATCGAGCCTCGGTCTGACCGCGGCGAGCGTGTTCGCGGAGCTTCCCGGCGACACGTACGGCGTGGACTGGGCGCTCTACGGTTTCGACCCCGTGGCGGGCGCCTACTTCGTGCCGAGTCTCGACGAAGCCGTGATGGACGGTCACCGGTACTGGGCGATCCAGGCGGTGGCGGACGTTGTGGTGGTGGAGCTGGCGAGGGCGCCTTCTATCTGGGAGTAGTCGCGTTCCGCACGTTGGCAGCTACCCACCGTCGGGGTGAACGCACGGCGAGCCCGTCGACCTCGAGGTCGTCTTGCGGGAGCGGGTGCGGGCGCACGAAGCGCCAAACCTGGTCATCACCGTCACCGACGGCCGGGCCGTGCTCTTTAGTAGGTGACGACCGCCGGCCGCGTGGAGCGGACCGTCGCTCGGGCATCGACCCCGAGCTTCCATGACGACATGGAAAGCGAGATGGCCCGGCGACGATCACCCGGGTAAGTTCCGCACGCATGCAAGGGACCGGAGCCGGAAGCTGTTGCCCCCTGGATGCCCCCCACTGCGTCCCTCTCGACATTACGGCGCCGGAAGGGACGTCGAAGAGCCCAATCGTGACCGGAGCCTCAGATCACATAGATCCTCCGCCCTAACCTAGACCTTAGGCTAATTCTTGCACACCGGTGACATCGTTCTTGACTTAGTCTGACCGGACTGCCCTGCCGAGCCCCGCCACCGTCGGGAGAGGCTCCGATTTCCAGGCATCGCAGCCATGGAGCCGAACCGGACTCGTTCCGCTCGGCCTGTTCTCCACACACCTACCGGCGCGACAACCTTGGTGCAAGAGCTCGGAACTCCGATCCTGACCGGGATGGCCGTCTCGGCCCTGTCGATCATCCCCCTGTCGCGATTCGCCCGGACCATCGGTCTGGTGGATCAGCCGGACTCCCGCAAGCGGCACACCGGCAGCGTACCGCTGGTCGGCGGCACGGCCCTGCTGTTGAGCCTGAGCCTCTTCCTGGCTACCGCCGACGGCTGGACGCCGGCCGCGTTCGCCATCGCCCTCTTCGGGCCGATCGCGTGGCTGATAGGGCTCGTGGACGATCGATACGACCTGCCCGCCAAGCTCAGGCTGGTGCTGCAGCTGAGCATCGGCGCCGGCCTGTCCCTCTGGGCGGGCGTGACCATCACGTCGCTCGACGGCATCCTGGGCTCGGCCCCGATCGTGCTGACCGGCACGGCGGCCGTCCTGTTCACCGCCCTGGGCACGTGCGGCGCGCTGAACGCCTGCAACATGTCCGACGGGGTGGACGGGCTGCTGGGCTCCACCTCGATCCTGACGCTGCTGGCGCTCGCGGGGTTCGCGCTGCACGCCGGCATGCGCCAGGAAGGCGTCCTGGCGCTGGTGATGGCCGGCGCGATGAGTGGCTACCTGGCGTTCAACCTCGGCGCGTTCGGCACGCACCGCCGGGTCTTCCTGGGGGACTCGGGATCGATGCTGGCGGGCCTGCTGCTGGTGGTGCTGCTGATCTGCCTCAGCCAGGGCGACGAGTCGGCGATCACCCCCACGTCCGCGGGCTGGCTGCTGGGGCTGCCGCTGCTGGACACCGTGTCCGTCATGGTGCGCCGGGTGTACCAGGGGCGCTCGCCGTTCGCGGCGGGACGGGATCATCTGCACCATGTGCTGATGGACCTGGGGTTCGGGCGGGTGCGTACGTTGGTGACGTTGGCCACGATCCACCTCGCCCTGGTGTCGGTGGGAATCGCCGCGAACCTGCCCGGGATGCCGCAGGCCGCCTTCTTCTGGCTGTTCGTGGGGGTGACGATCGGGATGTTCGCGGGCGTCGGTGCCGTGGTGCGA
>JAULKR010016895.1:0-12873 GCA_032356305.1 Prasiola linearis | reverse complement strand
CCGCTTAAGGTCAGAGGTCTCTACACCAGCGTACTTCTTACGCCATTGATAGAGTGTCGCGGGGGTAACACCAAGCTCTCGTGCAAGATCGGCAATAGACTGGCCTCCTTCGTGGCGCTTAAGCGCATCCACGATCTGGGCTTGCGACTAAATGGGGTTAAGGGTACCCGTTTACGAGCTACGGGACTTTTTCATCGGACAGAAAGTTATGAAATTTTAACCTGTCCAGTTCATGGGGAAGCTTACCTACACATTAATGCGGATTCCAGTTGAAGTGGCCACGCTAGATGAGCCATATACTGTTTTTGTAGGGGGGCAAAAACAAAGTAATCAAACAACCCTTCGCGCGGAATTGCCAAAACACTGATCATCAACAAGTTACGCGATTACTCAAATTAGCTAACCAAAATCAAAATGATCAACTACGCAATTCAAGAACGTTTGAAATACAGTTAAATCTAGCTTGAAAGCCGCTATTTAGATTCCAAATCACGTAGCCTTGCCTGCATATCAAGCATCATCTGGTGCATTTGCGTGATCTCAGGCGTTTCATTCATAGGAGTACCGTCTAAGCCGAGCTTCGTGCTCCATTTGGCTACCACAAGGTAGATCTTGTAATACTCCTCTTTATCGAGTGTGATGTCCGGATAGATGCGATTCAGTGAGCCGAGCCGGATGCCGCCACTCATAATATGAGCCCGCAATATCTTCAAGTAAACGCCTGAACCGCCCGTTACTACTGCAACGAGCCGATTCATAGTTAGCTCGCGCTCATCTTCCATCGGTACAACTACAGCTTTATCAGCTTCGGTAAAGAGAGGCTCCATACTGTCGCCTATCACGTCTAATAAGAAGGCTGGACCTTCGATGCCAGGTAACTTCACAGGCTCGCACTCTTCACGCCACTCCTCTTCAAAATAGGGGCTCATAACACCTGCTTGAGCGCGAGCACTAACTACGAAGTGCGGTAGCTCCAGTTTCGCAAGATGCTCAAGATGTGCCTTTTTTAATTCCTGTGAGTTAAGATCATTAAGAAGTACTGTTTTGTAGTCTGTGAACTTGCCGCTGTACTCAGATTCCGTATTCAGCTTTCGTAATCCTAGCAAGGTATCTGCACTCACGCCGTAGAAATGTGCCATCTTAAATAGCACGGAAACACTCGGCTGATTTAAGCCTCTTTCGTAATTGTTGATAGCTGATTTTCCAACTCCAATTTTCTCGCTTGCGTCTTCTAGTGTCCAGCCATTTACATGACGTGCCCGCGCAAGCTTTTCACCAAGCTCAGGTTGAAGAGTTTTAATATTTTTTTTCAGCATAGCTGGAAATTTCCATTTTGGCTGTATAATTGCGACTGGAAGTAACCAGTCACAACCGAATACAAAGATGTCAATATCGCGAAACCAAGTCCAACGGCTCCATCAAAAGGTGATAGAACTTGGAATCAAACAGTCCGAAATAGCACGTGAAGCCTCAGTAGAGCGGCAAACTGTATACCGTACACTAATCAAAGGTCGAACCAATCTTGACGTCATCGCAGCAGCATCAAAGCTGGTCGAGCAGTACAAAACTCGTGATGTAGTGACAGAAAGCAAGGCAGTAGTGCTTTTAGAGAAGGCTCTCGCATAAAAAATTTAGCACACTTGTACACTCAGAATGTAAATTCTCCTTCGCTGCTCCATGTATCTGGTGAGTCCATCGTAAGTACGGCTGCACTGAAGGAGTTAATTGGAAGTCAATCTGTCCGGACAGCGCTTTGGCGTAATAAAGCTGGTAAGTCCAAGTATTGGTCAGAGGTTGAGGTTGGTGGTGTAGGCTACATAACCATCAAGAGCTTGCCAAAAACGACAGCTGATAAACTACGCTCTGAGTTTGGCGACATCGAAGCTATTGCCATGCTTGGGCTGCTCCACCCATTAGCAACTGACGCTATCCTGCCAGATGATGGCGACTACTTCCGTGAGCATGAGGCTCGATTTACGCCTGAGAAAATCAGCGCACTCGTAGAAGCTACTGGATGGCTACGCTCCACTTTCGATCAGGCTGGCCGTCACCACTTCACTACCAATGCAGACTATCACGCCGCTGTAGTTGGATGTCTCAAGGTGCGCGATCTGTACGGCTTCAGTGTCACCAGCTCCAGCAGCTTACGACGTCGCCTCAAAAAATGGAAAGACAGCGGTATTGCTTGCATGGTGCCAGGCTACTACGGCAACGCCAACAAGAAAAAGCACTCGGAAGTCGAGGAACAATTTGTAATCGATCGCCTTATCGATCTCTATGCAGATCCTACCAAGGCAAGCTTCGTAACCGTAGCAACGATCGTCAACTCGGAGCTTGAAGAGGAAGGCATTGAGCCACTCAGCACAGAGCGTTGTCGCCAACTGCTCACTATGCCAATCAATAAGGCATTGTGGGTGCATCATCGTCACGGCGATCGCGAAGGTCGCAACATCACAGAGCGTATTATCAAGCGCCGCCGTCCTCGACTTCCAGACGTAATGTGGAGCATCGACGGTACGCCCGTACAGCTGTATGCTCGAGATGAAGAAAAGGCGTACAAGCTCATTACGCCTTGGTATGCTTTCGCAGTTGTCGATGTAGCTACAGATTGCATTATCGGCTTCTCAGTTGGCCGCTCAGAGAATAGCGCACTCGTAGTTCGCGCCCTCCGCAATGCTGTGCGCTGCAACGGTACTATTCCAAAGGTCATCCACTACGATGGTGCTAGCGCCAACCTGGCCAAGGAGTCACAAAACGTCATGACTGGCCTTCGGGCTGTCGGCGTAAAGGCTCAGGCTTACAACGCAAAAGCGAAGCACGTCGAGCGTGTGTTTGGCCTGCTCGAAGGTCAATTTTTACGCACAGCTCCAAACTTTAAAGGTGGCAACATCACGGCCAAGTCCAATAAGGTCCGCGCCAATCCAGACTACCTCAAAGCGCAGATCAAAGCGGGCACAATTCCAACTGCCGATGTGGTAGCCGATCAGTACGCGGCATACGTGGACCTGTACAATAATTCTAAGCCTTCCGGCAAAACGAAAACGCGGATGGAGGCCTACCTGGAGCACTCCGATCGTCGCCGCAAGATCACACCTCAGGCACTCAGTGATGCTTTCTGGATTGAGCGCAAAAAGAAGCCTCGATACAACCCCAAAGGTCTCGAAATCCAAGTGGAAGGTGCACGTCTATCCTACGAGGTAGAAAGCGATCGCGGCATCGAGAATATGGAGTTCAGATCTAAGCATCTCGGCTCACGCTTCGAGGTCCGCTACGATCCAGAAGATGCCAGTGCGGTTGGCCTCTATCAGGAAGGCGTTTGGGTAGCTCTTGCCAATCTCAAGTACGAGTACTCGGCCGACCCAACTGATCACGCTCCAGACGATAAGCGCAGGTTGAACGAATCAATCCTGCAGCGCAGAGTTTGGCTGGAAGACGGCAAATCTCGCCGCATTGATATCCGTGTTCGCCTAGACAATCAAGGCTACGGAGTGCTTGATCCTCAAATGGCACACAAAGATGCTTTCAACGCAGCATCAAGTCACTCTCAAGATGTCTTAAACGGCATTTCAAACGGGCAGGCAACACAGGTTTTGGCGAAAGCTGAAACGACAGCCGCAGCAGCCGCACGCGCAAGTGACAATGATGCCGAGGCAATAGACTTCGGTAGCCCATTTGAGGCCAGCGACGAGCTGCTACAACGCATGAAAAACGGCATCAAGGCCGACAACGATTAGTGAAACTATCCCCCCTTTTTAACACAGGAATCCCACCTCTTTTATGAAACTCAATCAACAAGATCAGGCAGCTGCCACGGCAGTGGTCAAATATGTACTTCGCAAAATTGAACTAAGCGGTAGCCAGGCTGAAGCTGCCAGGATGCTACGGATGTCAGATGCACAGCTCATTAACGTGCGCACTGGCAGCTGGGAAAAGGTATCGCGCAAATCATTCAATCGGCTAGTAGGCGAAGCGGGCCTTTCTAGCTGGAGCACCCACATAACCCAGGGCTATGCCCGTATTGCTGGAGTAGCCGACGAGGCTCAGACGGCTGCACGTATGATTGCCTTAGTTGGCTTTACTGGCGCTGGCAAAACCTTCGCGCTGCGCCAGTTTGCAGAGGCTAATAGCAACGCCTATTACTTGCTGACTACGGCCATCATGAGCCGTATGGCATTTGCCGAAGCACTGGCCCGTGCATGCGGTGTGCGCGAGAGCGATATGGGCGTGACGCCTCGCACTGTACTTGAGGCCGTAGTGCGCAAGCTCAACAGCGTAGATCAGCCCTTGATCATCCTTGATGACTTCGGTAAAGTGACGGATGATATCGTGCGCATGACGCAGCTTATCTACGATTCAACAGAAGGCAATTGCGGCATTTTGCTCAGCGGTACTCCAACGCTCGAGGTCAAGATTCAAAAGAAGATTGCTCGTGGCACGGAAGGCTTCGACGAGTTCAGTCGGCGCATCGCCTGGTGGCAGTCAATGCCTGCCATTTCACGCGCAGATGTCAAGGACATCTGCATGCTGAACGGCGTCACAGACGAGAGCGCACACGCCTATCTTTTTGCTGAATGCAAAGACCTCGGCACGCTCAAAAATCAGGTGCAAAATGCCATCACGCTGGCCGAGAACAAAAGCCCGAAAGACAAAGGTGCTTTTCCCATCACGCGCGAGCTGTTGGCACACATGAATGAAGGCCGCAGATTTCACTCTCACAAAGGAGCAAAGTGAAAGCCGACGCCCCCCACATCCCAAAGTTCGGCTGGCATTTCGATGCCGCCAAAGAGCACGGCACTCGGCAAGAGCTGATAGAGGCCAATGCGATTAGCGAGGCCACTACGCACGAGGATCTCTTTTGGATTCGGCACCGTGTAGGCCTCGCGATTCTGCAAAGCATGCGCATGCGGCAAATCGATCGCCAGCAGCTGATTCGCAGCCGCTCATTCTGGCTTTGGCTACGTCGCCTCTGGCTAAAGTGGGATCGGCTTTTCATAGAGGAAAGCCTAGAATTTTTGGCTTCCAAAGAGCAGAACCCCCTGGCTCAGGCACACTGGCAACGTCTGCTATCCAGGATGGGCGATGTCGAATACGAGGGAATGGCTCGCCAGTGGTTTTTAGGCCGCCGATTCCAACCCAACCGCGCCCTGCTTGAAGTAGTACGCGATCAAAACACAGACAAACCAGCGGGCACCGATGCGCTGCTGGATGCATAACGGCTTCGGCCATCACAACCCCCTTTTTTGTATGAAAACTTTCCTTCCTAAAGACTTCCCATCTGGTCGAGGTCCAAGCACTTCGCCGATGGTAACAGTGTCTCCCAAGTATGTCCGACTTAACAAAGCTGCTGTCCAAAAGCTCGGCTGGACATCTGGCCAGCGGGTCATTATTCAAGTAGAGAACCAGCGCCTTACGCTCAAGCGTGACGGGCGCGGCTGGCCATTGCAATCCAAGATCAAGGACATAGGCTGCCTGAGCCTTGGCTCGCCCAAACTATGCGAAGCACTCAGCGCAGAGCTGAAGATCACAGCCAAGAGTCAGCGCTATGAGATCGATCAGCTAGTCGCCAATGGCGCGGTTGCTGACGCCTTCACGACGCACAAGGCAGCATAACAAGTAACCAACGCCTCACGGCATTTTAAACCCCCTTCAATATGTCTGAAACGACAATTCAAATTCCTACCAAGGAGCAAGCTGCAAAAATCGGGCAGGCGCTGCTCGATGCACGCAAGCTGATCAATGACACCAAAAAGCTGGTGGACTCGCAAGAGGACGAGCTACGCGCCTACTTCTCCTCAACTGAAGAGCGTGAAGTAGGGCCAGTACTCGCTTGGGAGCGCAGCAGCACCACTTACGACTTGGTGGCTACTGCCAAGAAATACGAGGCCAGTGAAGGCATTGCCAAGCTCCTCGAAGACGATGTGTTTCTCGCCTTTAGAGGTGAGCGCGTCGATGGCTCAAAGGTGCAGGAAGCTGCATTGAGCGATAAGACGCTCTACAACTCGCTTAGCAAGCGTGATCTGATCGCCAAGGTGATCGACTTGAAAGCGGTGGCCACGGCCGCCCTGGATAATCCTGAACTCACCAAAGCTCTGAAAGGCCATCATCTCAAGCCTGAGGTGAATAAGGTCACGAAGGTCTTTTTCAAGGCAGCGTAGCATGAAGACTGCAAACCTGACTTCGCTATTCGGGATGGCTGCCGCTTTCAGCAATCCTGAACCCCTTGAGTATGTGATAGATGATCGCCCTTACCTGCACCCTGCAAGTACTCGATATGACACTACTCCAGCTGATCGCTCTTTACTCAACAAACGGCAGCTCAAAGCGAGAGCTGCTACAAAAGCACAGCGCAAAGCTCGGCGTAAGCAACGCAGGCTGATCCGACAGCGCAAATAGTCACTTTTCTGGGATTCCGCCGGTCGCGCTTCGCTGGCGCGGCCGGTAATCCCTCCAAAATCCTCCCACGATGTCTATTGCCTTACAGCTCACACTCGGCGCAATCGCCTTTACGGCAGGCTTCTTTTTCGCCTTCCTGCTCAACATGCTCGCGGCCAATCGCGAGGATTAAATCACCCCCTATAATGTCTAAATCATCATGCTCCAATCCATCATCCTTATCGCCATCGGCTGTGTCACAGCAGCATACTTCAGCCGAGACGTCTACCGTGCTGCCAGCAAGTTTCGCAGACTACGTAAAGACCGGTAATCCGAAGTACAGCTACGCTATGGCGCTCACTCCTCACCCAGTTGCGCAATGATCGGCATCATAGGCCTCTGGCTCTTAGTCACATTAGTCGGGCTTGGGAGCGCAGGGATGATGGATGTACTACTCAACGGCAGAGCCACGAGTCCATCTAGGAGCCGAGTCAGCTTCTACTCACTGTGGTCGGCCGCATACCTCACCTACGAATTTCACTTCTAATGGCAGCATCACGACACGATTTACGGCGCAAGTTCCACGCACTGCTTGCATTGCTGGAGTGGCAAGAAGATAAGGAAGCTATCCTGCTTCGTAGCTCTGGCGGCCGCACCAGCTCCACAAAGGATATCGCGCTGAAGGACTTCGGACGTGCGATCGATATCCTGGAATCACTGGTCGCTGAGCACCTCACGCCAAGCCGCAACAAAGTCACCTACTACCTGCGCGAGCTCAATATGGAGATTGAAGGCAAAGCAGACTATGCCCGCATCGAAAACTTCATCCAGAATATCGGTAGCCGCAATCCACGCAAAGTGCGCCTCTTTCAGCTACGCCGCTCAGAGCTGAATGCCGTGCTCACGCAGGTAGAGGCGATGTACAAAAAGGAGGTCCGTAAGGCTTCCGCCAAAACAAAGCCCACCGCATGATATCACAAGTATTCCAGTGGCTTGATGCCACTTTAACCGAAGCTTTACCAGAGCTTGAATACGTCGAGTACTTCACTGAAGAAACAGACAGTGATGGCAATTCGGCGCGTGTGTACGGGTCGCCGTGTGTTCTGATCCGCTTCGGCCCACAGAATTGGCAGCAAGGCCGCAATGGTGTCCAGCAAGCCGAACTCAACATCGATGTCATGATCGTCACATCGGTTATCGTGCAGGGCAAAGAGCGCATCCGCAGCAACGCTGGTGCTAATCTCCAGCTCGCACAGAAAGTGTATCAACTGCTGCAAGGCAGAATGATCAAGCTATCTGCCATCGAAGGGTTCGAGCAATTGGCAGATACCCCTGAAGATGTGGTGATACTCAACACTATTGAGCGTCGCGACAGCAGCACCTCACATGAGCTAAGCCGCTACTTGGTCACAACGATAGGCTTTGCTGGCCTGGCGCGTGACTACTCAGCTACTCCAGCAGTAAGGCAAATGCTGCTGAGCCTCAACATGCAAACCAACCTAGTCCACTAATCCCTACACCCAAGAATCCCAGCGCATCCCCATGAATAACCCAGCTATACATGCGCAAATACAAACGCAGAAACACACTGAAGCGACACCAGAAGGTGCGCGACTACTACAAAGAGCTCTACGACGGCAAACGACGGCTACGGCCCGATGATGCTCTCCAAGAAACGGCAGATCACTTCACACTCGAAACATCAACAGTGCTCCGGATACTCTCCGAGCCAGATCAAGAAATACCGCCTGAATCGGGCGATCTCTTCAAGCCTGACGGCGACAATCCCCCCACATCATGAGTAAATTTAAGCAAGGACAAAAGGTATACGTAAAAGAGCTAGGCGCTTTTGGCACTATAGACTCGACTACGGGCTATGTACGTGGCGAACGTGTAGAAATACAAACTGTTAGGGTCAAGACTCCATCTATAGTATACGGCGGCGTTCCCTACGAAAAAGTAATTGACATCACTGACAAGAGCTACACGATCATCAGCGGTATCGCTAAGATCTTGTATTTCATCCTTCAGTTTTTGCGCTCACGCTAATGAGTGACGCAGCTCAAATAGTAAGCACCGACCAGCTGGCCGCTTGGTTGCCACAACTCATGGAGTATTGTGTGCACGAAGGCGCTGGTGAGTACTACGCCGCAATTGTGCAGCTGGTCGAGGCTCAGCTTGAGCGTGAAGGCCCAGGCCCGGCCAAGCTTGAGCGCCGCATCATCGGCGTTCACGAGGCTTGGTATCTGCGTCGCTGGAAAATGCGTGCTCGCACCAATCCAGCGGCCGCTAAAGCTGCTCGTGAGATTGCAGCATACCTACGGGCCTACCGTAAAGCTGATGATCAACTGGCGGTTCGCACGTTTGCCAATGTGCTAGCCTGTTACGACGAGCTACCAGGCTACTTACAAGGGCGTACACTGCTCAAAATCAACAAGAATCTGGTAGAGGCACTGGCGCATCTGAAATCGTATCACGTCGCACCAGCAGAGGCGATTGTAGACTTCTGGCGCGCTTGCCTCAGCATCTCACCTGAGCAACGCAAACATGCTCGGCTATCTGGCCAGCAACCTGGCGCTACGCTCGATGCAATGGGTGCGGATTGCTTTCCGATCGGCGAGCTTGATACGGCCAGCGTACAAAAATCGATGGCCATGCTGATGCGTGGATTCGAGCAATCTGTTGGCTTGCGCATCCGCGAGGTACGCGAGTATCATTCACAAGCTACCTGGCTGATCAAAGAGTATCCAATGCTCCTCACGCTCGATATCGCCTATGCCTTTGCCCAGGCAGCTCGTGGCGAAACAAAAGGCTGGAATCACCAGCAGGGCTACAACATCAACCGCATCCTTCACGAATTCCGCGTCGCTACGCTGCAAGGCAAGCGACGATAAAAAGAGGCTATGAAGTACCACCCAATAATGAACCGCAATCTCGACGAAGAGACCACACAGTTGCTTGTGATCCTATTAGGGATGCAAGTGCTGTCAGCGATCAATGAAGCCGTCCAGCCAACTATTGACGGCCTAAAAGAGCTGACTCTCGCAGCTGTGGAGCATCTCGATACGGCAACGGCAACTATAGATATAAAAGGGCTTCAGTACAAGATTGGCCTTTTAAAATCAGCGCTGAAGGCAAATCGCGCCCGTTCCTGCTGGCTCAGCTTACATCTACCACGCAAATGGACAAAAATGGGCCGTGAGCGCCTAAGCCTGAGCGAAAGCATGGACGAAGTTCAACTACTCATATGGTGGCTAGAGAGCAGGCCAAAAGCAGAGGAGCTTCTTCAGGAACTCGGCATCCAGATTTAACACACAATTCATTCACTTTTTAATACCATTCAAATGGCTAATTCAATCAAACAACTTCTCGCGCTAAAGGCCCGTGGCCAGCGCATCACAAACTTCCACGAGTCGTGGCAAGTGGTAGAGGACGGCACCCTCAAGCTCGGACACATTGCAGACGTAGAAGAGAGAATAACACTCTTCGACGATCAAGGCACCAAGGTCGTGCTGGCCGAACCTTTACGTCCAGGCATAGCGCATGACTTCACCAGTGAGCACACCCTGAAGCTAAGCGTCATTTATGACGTAAACGACCAGGGCACAGCTACCGATGAAGACGATACTGGCAAGCCAATTGTCATCACGCGCACCTGCACAGCTGCAAAAGGCTGCGTCCCAGATTGGGATAAGGTGACGTGCCGATTTGACATTGGGCCTGGTGTAGTTAATACCCAGCAAGCGTAGTCATGGCCACGAGCTACTACATACCATTTGGCTCTACTGTAGTGCCTCCGCAGCGTTCTTTTTCAGAACGCTGCGGCCTGGCACTGCGAGCCATTAGCGGCTGGGGCATGGGCGCTACTACTTACAGCTGCACGTGCCAGCATGCTATTTGGCATTCCACCTGCGACTGCGATGGTGGCGACATACATCACTCAGATTCTTCAGTTACGGCTTGCGATCGCTGCTGGGGCTGGGGCGAACTATGGTTCTGCATCAATCCAAAGTGCATGATGAGCGATTACGCTCAGCGAGGACCAATGCACCCTGAAAATCATCCATCATGAACGATATCCAACGCGCTGAGCAAGCTGCTGAATTACTAAGTGGCGCCAGCTCCAAATTATTGAGAAGCATGTCTGAGGCCTGCAAAGCCTATAGCAAGGAAGCTAAGCCAGTCCGGAATACAACCACTACACACACCCTAATGAGCTGTGGTGATGCAGCTCTGCATTGGTGTAAAATAAATGGCTACCAACTCCGCGATCTCACAGGCTACACCAAGTCGAATAGCGTGATCGTGTACGGCCGTCACATGATCCGTCGCGACCTCTACGAACAAGGCTACCGCCTTACAGCCATTGCCAAAACCCTGCACCGCAATCATGCTACGATTACAGCTAGTCGCGATATGCCAGTGGAAATGATTGAAGGCTTAATCAAAGCTGCATAATGCTACGCTGGCTCCTTTGGCAGCTAGTCGCCTTCTGCGATTTCTGCCTCGATATCATCTACAAAAACGACCAATACAATGACCCAAGATTCTGAAAAGCCACTTGATAGAGTACGCAAGCTGCTTGCGATGGCCGATGGTGGCACGATGGCCGAGCGAACGATCGCTTTGCGTAAGGCACAGAAGCTAATGGAGCTGCATCAAATCAGCTCGAATGATTTAGTGCTTGATAAGGTGATAGAGGTGAAAGTGCGCATCAGCAATTCGCACAAGCCACGTCAATTTGCTACGGCACTCTTCAACCAAGTCTTACTTTCTTTTGGTGCTCGCGGCTGGCTGCAAATGACTATCTCAGATCGATATAAAGATATTACAAACGCTGTGCTGGTAGGCTTCTCACCACACATTGAGGTGGCCGAGTATGTGCTCCACTATCTCATTCATCAGCTCAACCACGACCTCAAGGCTTACAAGCAGCAAATGGCCCTCAAGCGTAGATACACTAAGCGTACGCCACTCAAAGCAAAGACTATAAACAGTCGGCTAGACTCTTTCGCCTTAGGCTGGGTGCTTGAGGTAGTGAACAAACTACCCGCTGCACTTACCCAATCGCCGGTAGCAGAAGGCTCGGGCAAAGCAGTGATACCCGTCGATATCCTGGACGAATATCTAGCTACCAAGAACATCAAAGGTTCATACTCAGCGAAGCGTGTAAAGCTCAATGAGCATAGTGCCAACGGCCGAGATGTAGCCAGCAAAATTACCGTCCGCGCAGGCGTTGCAGCGGCACAACGAAAAGGCCAAAAGGCCCTCAATTGAAGTTTGTTTTATGTCTCTTTGAGCCTCGTTGCATTCGCAGCGGGGCTTTTTAATACCCTATTGATGAGCTACATTCTCCTATCCTTACCACTCCAGCGCAAAGATTCAGAGGTGCGCATTCTATTCTACAAAAAGAAAATAGCAGATGTCGAGCGCCAGATTAAGCTGGAGGTGCAGAAGTTCGATAAACTCTGGAGTGAAGTTGGTGGCCAATATTGCAGTTGGCAAAAGGAGTACTACGTCGCTATCCGCAGCAGAGAGATAGCCAGGCTTGATGATTGGCTACAGCTCGCACGTAGGCACTTGTTTGCCCTGGAGCACCCGCGAAGCCCCAAATCTGACGCTTGGCACCCTGATCAGATGTCGATTGTATAATACCCTAAAAAGCTCCGTTGCACTTGCAGCGGGGCTTTTTAATTGTAGGTAACTTTGAGGTATGAAGTTTCATCATATAGAGCAGATAGGCAGAGTCATAGACTTAAACTACGTAGGAGACTTGCAAACATATTTTGATCGAGATGTGCCAACGTTAGAGTTTACTACGTTTCCGAAGCTTGAAATTGAGGAGTCTGACGTAGAGCGGCGAGTACGAGGAATGGAGATCACATCACAAAGGCGACCACCTACAGAGCTATGGCAGTATTCAACGGTAGAACTGCTGTACGAGCAGTACGAAGTTGCTAATGACAGATTGAAACAAGCTTGGGGTCACTCTACCTAATTACAATTAGCTTTACGTGATGGCAATCCCACTACGTTACCAAATAGACCGTTACGATATTAAAACGGGCTATCGCGTGTTTGCTAATTACAGAAAAGACCCTCATACGCGATATCAAGACTACGACAAAAGCATTGCGCTTGCCTGCTTAGAGGGTATTCTTAGCTGTGATGGAAAAGTCTTAATGCTTTCTGATAAGACGGATGGCAGCCAAACAGAGCACATCAAGGTTACTGCTCTGCACTACGTAATAATGCCTGTGCCTAATGTGAGTACTCCGAATGGGCTTGAAAATAACTGTGTCGCTATCAATTCAGAAGGGGTGACACTGAAAATTTGCGCTTTCAGCCAAAAAAAGGCCTATCAGTTTGTACAGGCTTTGAATAATATGATGGTTAACTCACCAGCACCTCCAGCGCTCTACTCATAATCAGCTCGAAGCGCTTATTCAGCAGCTCACTCTTTCCCATAAATTGGCGCTTCGGCATATAGAAGCTGAAGTG
>JAULKR010016784.1:0-12875 GCA_032356305.1 Prasiola linearis | reverse complement strand
GAAGATGGGTGCCGTTTACAATAAAGTGACTAAACTTCACTTCAGGAAAACACTGGCAGGCGCGCAGCAGAGCTGCAAAGACAAGCAGTTTGACCAGCGGATTAGCAGGCAGCATCAGACCATCCTCAACACTGGTGGTGATACAATAGATGCCGCCGTTCATCGGCGCTTTTCTTAGTCTGGGCATTACAATAACAGTAACGGAAGTTCCCTAATTTTGTTGCTAATCAGAATTACAGAAAAGCTTCCCGCTATTAGTTTTAAAAAAGACCCAACCCTTATGGAAGGTCGGGCAAATTATCCAGAATCTACGAGGATAGACCTGAGAGGAACTTACGGAGGCAGAATTTGTGTTTGTGCTTTAGGGGTGCTCCAGATGAGGGAGAAACCATTAGGCGGGGGGTTTGGGGGCCAGCAGATCTCCGAGAACTTTGACTGGCCAGTAGAGGGCTAGTTCTGCAGGAATTTCGCCCTGCTCGCCCATCACAGCGGATGAAGCCGATGGAATTATTCCGCTGTCGTCGCCGGCCAAATAGGCTGCCAGGATACTCGCTCTGGGATTTGACCTGGAAAAATTCAGTGAGCCGGCCAGATCCCTGTAATAGTCAATCAATTGCAGGTCTACAGCTGTCCTCAGCTCGGGATCTTCTGTAATTCTGTTAATCGCCAGCAATTCCAGCACAGCAGACTCATTGCTGTTAGAAGCTGACAGAACTAAGTCTGCTGGTAGCCTCTTTAAGCCTCGCGCATTATAAATCCTTAAGAGCTTAATCAGCTTGTTTTGATCCGGGACCAGATAGTAAGAGGCAAACGCTGCACAGAGACTTTTCTGCTCTTCTCCTAATTCAAATGCGATTGATGCAATACCTGAGTAAATTAGCGCCATCTGTTGCAGATTCTCTTCTTTTTGCAGAGCGTCTTCCATTAATCTTAGGGCAAGCTGATCCTCACCCTTGGCCTGTGCAATCTTAGCAGCTAACAGACTCTTTTCTACCGGAGATATTTTTTCCTTAATTGTCTGATAGTTTCTCTCTGCCTCTGACAGCTGTCCGGTCTGCAACTGGGTATTAAGCAAGTTCTGAACAACATTGAATTTATTCGGAAGAATTGACAAGGCTTGTTGATAGGCAATCTCAGCCTGAATAAACCGTGATTTTAGGTAGTAATCATTTCCGGCGCGGATCAAGCTAATTGCTCTCTGCTCGGGAACTGACACAAACGAGTCTACAGCCGGACGTTCTGTTGGCAGAGAGCAGCCGCAAAGGCAAAAAACCAGCAGCAGTGTAAGTTTAGATTTCATAAGCTCAAACGTTTGAAGATTGCCTCAGGAATCAGCTTGATAACGAGCATAATGTAGCGCCAGTACCACGGTGAGTAGATCACCGACTTTCGTTTTGCTATAGCCCTGACAATTTGATCTGCCACCTCTCCCGGCTGTGCAAACAGAAAATTTTGCTTGAGATCTGCAGTCATTGGAGTCGCTACGAACCCCGGCTTGACCGTCAGGACGTTAACGCCATCGGAGTGCAGACGGTTTCGCAGGCCGCTCAGCACTATACTAAGAGCTCCTTTCGCGGCGCCGTAATAGTAGTTACTCTGCCGGCCACGGTCACCGGCGACTGATGCAATCACCGCAATTGTCCCGTGCTTCTGGAATGAAAAGATATTAGCAAAATAAGTAAGTAGAGAGACTACGCTGGTAAAGTTAGTATTAAATTCATCTCTGAATCTGGCAGGATCCTGCTCTTCAGCCTTTTGCACTCCAAGAGAGCCATAAGCTACTAAAACCAGATCTATTTTAACAAACGCTGACCTCACCTGCTCAACTACCTCCTGGTGGCTATCCGCCTCTGAGAGATCATAGCTTAGTTCAGCTTGAATGGTGGCGCCTCGAGCTTGTAAGTCCGCTGCCACTGCGCTCAGCTTTTCTGTATTCCGAGCAACTAAGACCATATTTGATTTGGTATCGGCGTAACGTTTTGCAACCTCGTAGGCGATTGCCGAAGTCGCTCCGAGAATAACGACATTATGCTCGGATTGGATAAGCGATTCTGAATCTGACATCTTACTTCTGTCTTATTATTAAACTAATCAAGTGAATTTACGCGCCGCCAAAAGTCTGAGCTAAAGTTCGGATCAATTTGCGCAGTAAACCTGTCTCTGGCCGGATAATAATGTCTGAAACTAGCAGGAGGCATCAAGGCATCCTTTGCTGGGTAGCAGGCAGAATCACTAACACCTGCGACTATCTGGTCGAGCTCCAACAGCAGACTGCGACCAGCAGAGCTATTGACGAAATCCAGACAGAGCGTCACTCCCGGCCTGGGAAAGGACATCATGCCTGGAGAAACCTTAGCTCCAAACTCTTTGAGCACAGCTAAAAAGGACGCCTTCCCGGACTTTACGATTCTGCCAAGAATTTCTGTCAGAACTACTTTGGCTTCAGAATTGGGGATGACGCACTGAAACTGCAAAAGGCCATCAGCCCCGTAGATCCGGTTCCAGTTTTTCACAGCATCAAGCGGGTAGAAAAAAGGATCGTAGCCAACTACAGAATCGTGCGTCTGCTTAAGTTGCTTGTGGTAATAGAGCTCGTTAAACAGCTTGACCGAGTAGCGATTCAGCGTAAATCGTGGAAAACAATCGGGGACATTGAGCATTTGCTTAGCAGATTTACTTTGGTTCCCCGCTCTCTGCTCTGATTCTGCGGTACCATGGTGATTTCCCGCGATAAAAATTCCACGTGCAAAATTATCTCCGGTACTTACGCAATCGAGCCACGAAACTGTGTAGTCATACTGATCAGAGTACTGGGCTGAGAGTGCGAGGAATTCATCTAGTCCATGAAATTTTACCGTTCGCTGGTCAATCAAGTTACTAAAAACTCGTTTTAGTCTGATTGTTGCAGACACTATAATGCCAGTTAACCCGAGACCTGCAATCGTTGCCAAGAATAACTCCGAATTCTCGGTGGAGCTGCAGGTCATAAGCGCTCCGTCTGAACGCAGCACCTTTAATTCATCTACGAAGCAGCCAAAGGTCCCTGCTCCGTGATGGTTCTTCCCATGAATGTCGTTGGCAATCGCGCCACCAAGCGTTACAAATTTGGTTCCCGGAGTCACCGGCAGAAACCAGCCCTGCGGCAGCGCAAAATTAATTATTTCGGCCAGGCCAATTCCTGCCTCAGCTTCCAGAACTCCGCTGGCAGCATCAAAATTGACAATTTTATTTACGTTGGATAAGCGGTGCAGTGTTCCCTGTCTGTTTAAACAACTGTCGCCGTAGCTTCGGCCCAGGCCAAAAGCCAAGTGAGAGCCCGGTTTACAGATTTGTTTTTCAACCTCAGCTACCCAATATGGGTCTGTTACAGCTTGATCAACTACCGGGTATCTTCCCCATGACCCTCTGAAGTCTTTGATCGTCTTACCCATCTTAAAAACTCGCCAAAACTAAAATCATTAAGATCAGCAGAATTACCAGATAAGAGGGCAGATCTTTAATTGCGAACATGACCGGATCATCATTAATCTGCTTACGTTGCGCCAGAATCCAGGCGCGCAGCAACCAGTAGAGTAGTACAGGACAAATTAGCCAAAGCAGAACGGGTCGGTCATAAAGCACCGAAACTGCCGGTTTTGTGGTGTACAGGGCCATCACCAAGGTAGCAATTAAACCGGTAGAGACGCCAGCCGCCATCACAATATTCTGGTCAGCTTTGTAGTAGCCCCGGCCGCTGAGCTGAAGCGTCTCTGAGGAGCTTTTCTGCAGTTCAGTATAACGCTTTAAACAAGCAAGGCTAAAAAAGAAGAACCCTGAAAAAGCAATCAACCAATCCGATACGGCGATACCCGTTCCGAAACCCCCAGCAATAATTCTGAGCGAATAAAGACCGGAGAGAACAATAACGTCCAAGATGACTACTTTCTTCAGATTGAACGTATAGAGCGTTGTAATTAGCAGATAGAGCAGAAGCGTGTAAACAAAGCCCACAGGCATTAGAGAAGCCAGAAAACCCGATACGCAAAGTAGGCAGACAATGAGAAAAACACTGAAGCGGATCGATAGGTTTCCTGATGCAAGCGGACGGAGCTTCTTACTTTTCGAGAGCCGGTCAGCATCAAGGTCAAATAGATCGTTGAGCAGATATACTGCGGAGGCGGCAAAAGAAAGCACAAAAAAACTGAGCAGGCCTGAAGCCACCAAAGGAAAACTTAAAATCTGGTGGGCCAAAATCAAAGGCAGAAATACAAGTAAATTCTTAACCCATTGGTGAACTCGGATTGCCTTTAATACCGCTTGCTGGCGATTAATTAAGTCATGGTCAAACAGATACTTGATTTGACCAAGCCTGCGAATTTTTCGGATCAGCTCTTTGCTGTTCGTTACAACTGTGATCTCAGCCGCATGTTCCCAGATCGGCAGATCCGCAGATTCGTTACCGGCATACTCAAAAGGGGCTGACCCAAGCTGCCCGCGAATGGCCTCAAGTTTTTTGTTGCCCTTACAATTGAAGTTCTCAGTGCTGGCGATGACCTGGTCAAATATTCCAAAGTACTCCGCAATCTTTTTCGCCCAGAGTTCGGGACTGGCGGTTACTAAGATCAGCTTGCGACCGGTCCTCTGTTCCTCAAGCAAATAGTGAAAAAAATGGGTGCTGATCGGCAGGTCCTCTGGTGAGAAATTTACCCGCTCAGCAAGATAATGCTTAGCCACCGACCGCTTATCTGTTGCAATTATCCACAACAACTTAAGAAAAGCTAAAGGACTTCTCTTCAATAAGCGAATCACGCCCTCGTAGAATAAGTCTGTTTTTAGCAAAGTACCGTCAAGGTCGACACAGAGCACCTCCGGTGATCTTTTTGACTGTTCCTGTGGCAAGGCTTTATCCGGGCTCAAAGCAAGTTATTCAGAAGTTACTTAGCCCAGACGTTGTACTTAACAATCGCGTAGATCGCGCTCACTCCGTCCTTCCAGCCGATTTTTTTGCCTTCATCGTATGTGCGTCCATAATAGGATATCCCGACTTCATAGATCCGAATGTCTTTTTGTTTAGAGATCTTAGCGGTTATCTCAGGTTCGATGCCAAACCGTTGCTCTTTAATATCAATCTGCTTGATTACACTAGAGCGGAATACTTTGTAGCAGGTCTCCATATCCGTCAGATTAAGATTAGTGAACATGTTTGAGAGTGTCGTCAAAAAACGGTTGCCCAACATATGCCAAAAGTAGACCACACGATGTGGTCTGCCGCCCATAAATCTTGAACCATAAACAACATCAGCCTTGCCCTTCTCGATCGGTTCAATCAGTAAGGGATATTCATTCGGGTCATATTCCAAGTCTGCGTCCTGAATGATAATTACATCGCCGGTGGCAATCGCAAATCCCGACTTCAGGGCTGCGCCCTTGCCTTGGTTAGTCTCATGCAGCACCAAGTGGTCAATCTGAGGTTTAAGTTTAGTTTCCAGCAACACCCGGGTTTGGTCGCGCGAACAGTCATCTACTACTATAACCTCGATATCATCAACCGGTGAGGCCCTGACCGCATTGAGGATCGATTCGATTGTTTTTTCCTCGTTATAACAAGGGATAACCACTGATAGTTTCATAAACGTTTTATATCCCAGCGGTCAGGGAGGGTCAATTAAGGATAAGAGCTGAAAATTGGCCGGTGGTAATTGGAATTTACGACCTGCTTCCGGAAAGTTTCTGCGCCAAGAAAAAATTATGGCAAAGATTGCGTCTGCCTAGAGGAACTAAGCAGATAGCAGCTTCTGAACTCTGAAAATTCTGGCGGAGCAGTCTCAGACCTGGCCTTAACTTGCGGATTTTGCCCTCAGGATTATTAAGCGGCCCCAGCTCGCCCTCATCCCGATCACAAGAGACAAGAACTCTCTCTTAGAAACCTCAATCTACATCCGGAGAAACCGAACTGCTACAGAATGCAGTGACCGGTCAGCCTGAACACGTACCAGCTTCGGACGGGACTATGCTGATCCGATAACTAGTCGACCGCTCTCTGTCCGTAAATTTGCCTGATGTAGAAACAGACGGGGTGATCTAAAATCAAATTATGAAAGTGCAAAATATTCTTGAGACAATCGGCAACACCCCTCACGTAAAGATCAACCGGCTATTCGGTGAGCAGCATCAAGTCTGGATCAAGCTTGAACGGGCTAACCCGGGGGCGAGCATTAAAGATCGGATTGCCTACAGTATGGTCAGGGCAGCAGAGAAAGCAGGAGCGTTGAAACCGGGGATGAAAATTGTAGAGGCGACCTCCGGCAACACCGGGATCGGTCTTGCAATGGTGGGTGCCGTATTGGGCTACCCAGTGACCATTGTGATGCCAGAGTCGATGTCGCTCGAACGCAGGCAATATCTCAAGGCCCTCGGAGCCGAAGTCGTTCTCACCCCTAAAGAGGGTGGAATGAAGGCAGCGATTTCTAAGGCACAGGAGATAATTAACGAGGCCGGCAAATGGGCTTGGGAGGCAAAACAGTTTGAAAACCCGGCCAATCCCGCAGTTCACCGCACAGAGTCAGCACGGGAGATTACAGATGATTTTAAACGATTGGACTACCTGATTACTGGCGTTGGAACCGGAGGTCACATAACCGGCTGCTCACAAGTCCTCAAAGATCACTATCCTGACCTGCAAGTCCTGGCCGTTGAGCCGGAAGATTCAGCAGTAATTAACGGTGAGCCTTCCGGCCCTCACCCGCTACAGGGAATCGGCCCGGGGTTTATACCTGAGAATCTTGATCTGACTGCGATCGATGGCGCCATCAAAGTCAGTAAAGCTGAAGCCTTTGAATACGCGCGCAGATGCGCCCGCGAAGAGGGAATTTTTGTGGGGATCTCCACTGGTGCCTCCCTGGCTGCAGTGGCCAAAAAACTACCGGAAATTAAACCGGGAAGTGTGGTTCTTACCTATTGCTATGACTCCGGTGAGCGCTATTTTTCGGTGGCTGACCTTTTCTAGACTATAATGGCACCTTAGTCGTCTGAGTTTTCTGAGTTGCTATTAGTCTTCTTTGCTGATGACGGTAAATTAGAAGTTACCCAAGGGTCATCCATGAAGCGAGGTAAATATCTAAAAGCAAACTCTCCCCCCACCGATGAAGTTTCCGGCACCAAAATCATTTAGTTTTCCCATGATTCTACTTGGCAGAAAAACTAGATTTGGGGACCTCTGAAGTCATGCTTAACTGTTACCTCAGAGTCATACACCTCTGGGTTAATTATTCAGCAACCCCTAAGTAAACCCAAAGAGATATCCTTGTGCCTGCCGCGCCACCGAAAACTCGAGCGGAGAAGAGACTAGGTAAAATATTTTGGGTCTCGAACAAGCTTGTTGCGGGCAAAGCAGCCTTACAGCACAACTACCGCCAAATTATTGATTAAGCAGGGATTAATGCTATATTCGGACTTTCTACAATTTCTTAAAAACATGAAGGGCAGCAACAACACTACTGACGAACAGACTATCTTTAACGAAAATTACTTTAACAAACAGTTCGCGCTGCTCAGGTTCATGTTTAACTCTGCCGGAAAAACCAAGCTGACTAATGCTAAATACGTAATTAAAGAAATTGCTACTCAGACTAATCTTGGCGATGCTGATGAAGTGCTTCGTTTGTTCTATATCCTTGAAGGTCAGAAGCTGGTGACTCCCGCCTCGCCCGGAGATTTTACTTCTTCAGAGTGGACTTTAACTGAGCAGGGCGCTGACGTTGCGGCCAAGCTGGCTCAGCACAAAAAGGTAACGATCAACGATCTGTATTAAGAAATTCAGAGGACTCTTTCTTTGTCTTCTGGTCTTGTCTTGGCTGATGGCCGCTCAATCGTCGACTGCCGAGCAAATGCCCGAATTTCTAGCGAATTATCAGTGGTCAAAGCGCCTGCTAATCGTACTTTCTCCTTCAGTTTCACTTATTGATCAAATTAGGTTTCAACAAACTGCCTTAAGGGAGCGACGCCTGTTGTTGGTCTACCTAAATTCTGACCACTCAGGAGCAATTGACGGAAAGGAGCTCTCTCTCTCCGAGATAGAACAGCTAAGCGCCTGGCTGAATATTCGGACATTTAAGAGAGATTACCTCTAACTTGTCGGGCTCGATGGTACTCTTAAATTAAAGACTAGTAGAAACCTCAAAAAAATCTTTGCAGCAATAGATGCGATGCCAATGCGTCAGGCCGAGCTCAGCGCGACTGATGAGCAGCCTTAGTTTCAAAACATCCATAGTTTTGCTAAGCTAGCTCTGCCAGACAGATAGTCGCTGAATTTTCAGAGGAAAGTCGGAGCATCAACGAGCAGGTCAGCTGTTAACTGCAGCCGCAAGTAATTGCGGGAAAGTGCCACAGAGATATACCGCCCCCCGTCGCCTTGGCGAAGGAGGGTAAGGGTGAAAAGGTGCGGTAAGAGCGCACCGGCGAGCTGGTAACAGTTCGCGTCCAGGTAAACCCTGACTGATGCAAGGCTAAACAAGGATCTCCACGTTGTGGAAGCGCTGCTCGCGTTAACTCCAGGTAAGCCGCATGAAGTAATTGGTGACAATTACTCCAGATAAATGACTATCCATAATTAATTTTATGACAGGACTCCGCTTATCGTCTGGCTTAAACTAAAGATATTTAGTTTAAGCCAGATGATACTACCCACTCTGTTCTCCCTGCCAAAGACTTGGTCGGTTAATCACTCTGACCTATACAGATCACAACTGCTGGCTATTTGCCGTTGGTCTGAGAAAAGAACTGATGAAAAACGCTGCCCTGAGGCACCCTTACAAATTTGAAGCACGGGCCTCCTACTAAGGATAGCAACACGTCCTACCGATCGACTTCAGTCCAAGAAGAGTCCTGTTATGGTGGTTCTGATACATCGCTAATGTAAATGCTCAGGCAGCCTGAGTTTGTTCGACCCTAAAAGCTAATCAACGTTGGATCCGACATCCCTAAGGCCAAAAATAATGGTTACGCTGAGAAAGGTGCCGGTACTAGCTGGGCAAGACGCCTGAGACAATCCTCACTCACAGACCCTGGGCAGAATACTACGGACAGCGGGAAAAGATTAAGCTTTTAGCTAAGTAGGGCCTGCTGAAAGAGTCATTTATGTTGTGATGCTTAACACTTAGGGTTAGACCTGGCACCCGAAGTGCAAGGGTTTTAGCCAAGAATGGCCAAAACCCTTGCACTTCACAAACCCGGTTAACTGCAATGCTGCTATCGCATCATTAAAGTATATCATCAGGAGGCGCTGCATTTCTCTTCTCACCAGAATAAGACTCAGAAAAATCAGAGATTTTTGCGCCAGAAACTACGTTTCTGCAAAAGAGCGGAGCTCTTTTGACTTAGGGGTTACTTATTCAGCAACTCCTAAGTAGACTTTTGTGAGCTAATAGACGGCCACGGAATCCTCTCCCTAAGAAAACTTTATAGGAAGAAGTACTGGACCAAGACTACCCCAGCCCAGGTCTACAGTTTTTACTACAAAAAAGTACCCTTGATTTTCTTGAAAGGTGCCAGCTACTCCTTCTCGGCGTCAGCCTCTTCAGCGCTCTCAACCGGTAACGCCAAAATCCTGCCACAACTACCGCAGGGAACAAGTTCGTTGCCACGGGAGACCTGCACCAGAACCTGCGGGCCAACTCCAAAGAAGCAACCAGTACATGCGCCGTTTCTCAGATCGACTACTGCCGAGCCCGGGTATCGCTGTGAAATCCTGTTGTAGAGCAACAAGTCACGCTGTTCAATTTTATCTTCAAGCTTGGATTTTTGTTCTTCGTAGGTTCCGACACGCTCGTCGATTTCTGTGAACTCTGCGCTGATGTTATCTTCTAATTCGGCTAGCCTGGTCTCGATCTCCTCAGCTTTGTCCTGCTCTGCATCATTCTCACTTGTGAGCGCTTCAACTTCTGCCATCATCTCAAGGGATTTCTCCTCTTGGACAATTAGTAAACGGCTGGCGTGGTCGACCTCTTTGTTTGCCTTCTCCTG
Organism: Prasiola linearis; assembly: GCA_032356305.1. Taxonomy (NCBI): domain Eukaryota; kingdom Viridiplantae; phylum Chlorophyta; class Trebouxiophyceae; order Prasiolales; family Prasiolaceae; genus Prasiola; species Prasiola linearis. The sequence continues at coordinate 2,876 of JAULKR010016784.1, read as the reverse complement.
GAGTTTAAAGTCATTGAGAGAAGATAAATTTTTTCTGCGGGATTTAAGCTTTTCCTGCTCAGCAGCAATGTGGCTTTCCTGCTTGGCCAACGTTCTGCTCCGCTCCTGCAGACGAGCTTTATCTTTTGCCACCTTATGCTGCTGCTTATCAAGCACAGCACGAATATCCTTAATCTGCTTGTTGAGTACGTTCTTGCGAGCTAAGTTCTGCGCAATTTTCAGGTCGACTGCACTTAGCTCTTTTAAGGTTTCAATTGTTTGATTATTGCTTTCCATAACAAACAAATTAGGCTTAATGACGTTGTTTTGCAACGTAGAGACTTTTGGCAAGGGTTCACTCACCTAAGCGAGCAAGCTTATCAATTTAGGGGTTGCTGAATGAGAAACCCCTAAGTCAAAAGAGCTGCGCTCTTTTGCAAAAACGTAGTCTCTGACGCAAAAATATCTGATTTTGCTGAGTATTCTTTTGGTGAAGAGGCAAAAGTAGGGCCTCCTGAAGATATGTTTTTATGGTGCGTGCATCATTGCAATTAATTGGGTTTGCATCTCAGATGTCTGATTTTGTCCTAAGCACTCAGCATTATTATATGAAGGACTTTTTCAGCAGACCCTATTTACAGCTAAATCAAGAAAAGCTTGCTTAAAGCCATTAAGCGGCAAAAAGAGCTGGAGGAAGAATCGCAAGGTCTGAGCTCCGGGACGGAAGAACAGAAAAATAGCTGGCCGCCAAATTTTTTGGCAGCCAGCTAAAAGGGCGAACTCTAATTTGAATTAGAATTCGGTATAGTTTGACCATTGACAGTCATGGAACCACCGTCATTAAAGGAATTAACCCCTAATGGTGAAGTATTGTTCTGGATCTTCAGACGACTAGCGGTAATGACGCCGGTAGCCGAATTCCATAAGCCACCACCCTCGTTAACAGCTGAGTTCTTGACGATACGCCCACCGGAGATTTCGACATTGCCAGCCCCTGTCAAGTGCAGTGCGCCACCGTTTCCCGGATTTAGCCCGGTAGTATTAAGTGCGAGAATCACTCGTTGCAGCACCACATTACCTGCTACAGACTCAATCCCGCCGCCGGCTCTGGCAGACTGATTTCTTCTAAGAGTTGAATTCCTGACTGTCAGCGAACCTTCGTTGTTTAAGATAGCCCCTCCAGAACCAGAAGTACCGGTCGCAACGTTACGGCTAAACACCGTATTTCTCACAAGTACATCTCCGCCATCATTGAAGAGACCAGCACCACCTTGGTCTGCGTCGTTGCCCCCTGCAGAATTCTGCAGAATCTTTGAGTTCCGGACACTCAACGTCCCGCTGCCAGAATTCCACAAGCCACCGCCTTCTGAGCCAGCGATATTACCGGCGACATTAACGTTTCTGACACTCACAGCACCCTCGCCAGTGATATGCAAAGCACCACCGTTACCCGGTGAATTACCTGTTCTGTTTTGATTCAGACGGGAGCGTCTGATTGAGGTGTCTCCTCCGACAACCTCGATCCCGCCACCTGCGCGCGCCGATGAATTCTCATTTATATCTGAACGACTAATCCGCAGCACTCCGCCATTATTAAGAATAGCCCCACCTGAGCCGGATCCCAAATCAGCAAAGTTACGCTCTATATCACTGCGGTTGATAATTAGCAGACCGCCATCATTAAAGATCGCTCCCCCGCCATTATCTGAGTCCATGCCATTTGCAGAGTTGAGATTGAATTCACTTCTGACTACGCGCATAGAACCCACGCCGGAGTTCCAGAGAGCTCCTCCTTCGCTGGCGGCAGAGTTAGTAAAGAACTTAGAGCGCAGTACTCGCACATTCCCTTCGCCAGTTGTATGAAGAGCACCACCATTGCCTGGCATATCACCAGTCTGATTACTGTTAAATTCGGTGTTGAGAATCCTTACCGTTCCACCCAGATTCTCGATTGCTCCGCCAGCACGATCTGCAAAATTCTGCAGAAAAGCAGACCCAGAAACTCTCAGCACACCTGCATTGTTAAATATTGCTCCGCCTGAAGCCCCATCACCAGTAGCTGAACTTAGCGCGACCGTGGTGCGCTCAAGCACCAAGCGTCCGGCGTTCTGAATCGCGCCGCCACTTCTGCCGTCGTCAATAACTCCGCCGATTAGGTCTAGCCTGTTGATCTCAAGCCGGCCATCAAGACCAACGTCAAATAGCCGATCCTCGATTCCGGTGGCCCGCAGGCTTCCCTTCTTCCCCTTAATGCAAACAAAAGAGTTCACATCGATATCACCCGAGGCAGCTGACTCGTTGGAGGCAGAATCCATATCGTCATCGTCGTCGGAATCACCATCGCCATTTTCCGTTGCGTCGTCATTAGTCAAAGTCAGGGCATATTCCAGCTTAGGCTGAAGTCTAAGCAAAGATGCTCTGCTAAAACCTGCGGCGGTTCTGGCATTAGCTGTCTGAATGGCAGCTCTGATGGAGCAGTTGCCCGCGAGATCTGCGCAAACACCATCCGCTGGATTGGCATCAGCAGTATCAAGTGCAGTATTGATTGTATATTTGTCAGCACCTCTGGCAGTACAAGCCTTACTGAGTGCGCTCACATTTGAGGCAACCAGCAGAGCCGCGCACAGAGGCAGGGATAGGGTCAAGCTTTTGATCATGTATTGAGTTATGGGGTAAAGTTCACCTAACTACTTAACATAATAAACTCTCAATGCAGCGCATCATTAGCAGACCTATGATCTAAGATATACAAACGCTTTACAATACTTTCTCGGGCTTCTTGAGATAAGTCATCGGACAGACTTAACGATCAGGCGGTATAAGCGGCGCACCATTTGGTCAACTATCCCAAAACAAGCAAGTGCTACTTAGGCAAGCTCTGGTATTATAGAAATAAT
>JAULKR010016673.1:0-12876 GCA_032356305.1 Prasiola linearis | reverse complement strand
TAATCCAAGAGGTAAATACTAATGCCTGATACATTTCCCAGTATAAAACCCAGCACTTCATCACAGGTCGATGTTGAATTCAAAGAATTTCGCGCCGATTTCGGAGATGGGTATAATCAGACGGCTCCCGATGGTATCAATAATCGCAGAGTGAAATGGAAGCTTGCGTTTTCAGATCATCCCCTGACCGAGATAAACCAGATCGCAGATTTCTTGGACCAGCAAGGCACATACACAACCTTCTATTGGACGCCCCCATATGGTGTTGAAGGGAAGTGGAAAATGGTTGGACCATACAGCAGGCGCTACAAGGAATTCGGCGCCGGAGAGATTTCCTTCGAAATTGAGCAGAGCTTTACACCCGTATGACAATATCTAAAGAAGTCCAAAAGCTGGAAATGGACGCGGTAGTGTCCCTTTACATCTTGGACACGACTCCCATTGGCGGAACGGACGTTTTCTATTTCACGCCCATGCCGAAGGAGGACGGATCGTCCCTCTCATTCGGAAACAGGCAGTACACGGCCATCGACATGGACGTGACCGGGTTCCGCTGGGACGGTCAGGGACAGTTTCCGACCCCGAAAGTCCTACTGGCGAATTTCGAAGGATTCATGACGGCGCTGATCGTCAATTTTGGTGACATCGTAGGGTCAAAGTTCACGCGAATTCGGACTTTCAGAAAGCACTTGGACGACGGCGACGACCCCGATCCGGACGCGATGTTTCCGATTGAAATCTTCACCGTCAACCAGCGTACCGAGCACAACGCGATCTATGTCGAGTATGAACTCAAATCCGTTATCGACCAGCAAGGCGTCAATATCCCGAACCGCCAGTGCATTCGTGAAACCTGCACACACACCTACCGGATCTTCGACCCCAGCACGGGCAGCTTCGACTACAGCAATGCTTCCTGTCCCTACACGAAGGCGGCAGCGTACGACAAGGACGGCAACACCGTCCCGCAAGCCCAAGATGACTGCGGACGCCGTCTGGACGATTGCAAGCTCCGGTTTGGTGAGAAACGTCAACTGCCGACCCGGGCATTCCCCGGAATCTCAAGGAATAGATAATGTTTGACGCGACCGTCACGAACGACATCAAGGCGCTGTGTCAGGGGAAGCCTTACGAAGTCTGCGGCTATGTTTTGAACGGCAAGGTCGTTGAATGCGAGAACACGGCGCATGACCCGACGACCATGTTCGAGATGGAATATCCGGACGAGTTCGACGCGATCTTTCATTCCCATCCGGGAGGCCCGTTCTACCCGTCATCCATTGACATGAAGCAGCAATCTGTGGTAGATAAACCATGGGCCATTTTCGCTCATGACGAATCTCGTGCCGAATTGTTCTGGTTCGGCGATGGCGTCCCAACTCCTGATCTCATCAACAGACCATTCCGTCACGGCGTGACGGATTGCTACGAATTGGTCCGGGATTTCTATCGACTTCAGCACAATATCAGTTTGCCGACCTTTCCCCGTGACTGGGAATGGTGGGACGACGGCGAAAACCTCTACGAAGAAGGTTTTCGGGTGGCCGGGTTCGAAGAAATAAGCCTGTCGGACATGCTTCCCGGCGACGCTTTTCTCGCATCGATCCGCTCGAAAACCCCGAACCACGCCGCCGTTTATCTCGGCAATGACCTCATCCTACACCACACAACCGGACAAGTTGGATATGACCCAAGCCGCCCTGCAAAGATCGAACCCGCCGCACGGTGGCTCAATTACCTCGACCGACCTGTCAGGTATACGCAAGATCAAATTGACAGGACGGTTGGGCAAGGTCTGCGGTTCTGAATACGATCTGAATGTCGTCAGTCCTGCGGAAGCGATCCGCGCGCTGATTTACCAGATACCCGAGTTTCGTTCTGAAATGGAGAAGGGAGAATACCGGGTTCGCAAAATTTATCTTGATGGCACCGAGGTCGGTCTGGATGAGGAATCGATTCACCTCTCATTCGGTCGCGCGGTTGGCTTCGTTATCGAACCCGTTATTCGCGGGTCCAAGAAGCGCGGCATCGGTAAAATCATTCTTGGGATCGCCCTGATCAGTGCCGCAGTATATTTCAGCGCTGGGGTAGGATTGGGAGCGGCCATCGGTGGAAACGCCATCGGTATCACGTATGGCCAAGTTGCTACATTGGGCGTGACCATGTTCCTGCAAGGGGTTTCCCAATTGTTGGCGCCGACACCGGATGATCCGGAAGAGGCGAAAGAGAAGAAAAGTTTCTCGATCTCGGCACGGGGGAACATCGCACAACAGGGCGCGGCGGTCCCGCTGATCTACGGGGAATGTTACACCGGATCGGTGATGATCTCTGCCGGTATTTCCGTCGAAGAATTGGAGGACGGTGCAAGCGGCGGAGGTGCAGTTGCAACTCCGGGTGGCCCTTCAGTTGGGACGGACCCGAACGGTTGGGGAACCTTCCCGATTAGAGGAAGCGTGTAATGTCCGACGAAGTAATTCACGATGAAATCATTGTAGATGACCATATCACTGGTGCAGGCGGTGGCGGCAAGGGTGGCGGTGGTGGGACCGGGGGAAACGAGGCTCCGAACAACCTCGTATCGAATGCGCGCGCACGTATTATCGATCTGATCTCCGAAGGCCCCATTGATGGCTTGGTCAATGGAACGCGTTCCATTTATTTTGATGATACGCCCCTGACAAACGACAGTGGCAAAAGAAACTTTGACGGCGTTCACTGGAACCAGCGCTTCGGGACGCCTGACCAAACATATATCACCCGGTTTCCGGCCGCCGAAAATGAAGTATCGGTCAATGTTGAAGTCAAGAACGGCGTCCCGGTTGTCAGAACGATAACGGACCCGGGTATTGACTCTGTTCGGGTCAAAGTGGGTGTTCCCGCTCTTTTGCAGACGAACGATGATGGAGACATTGTCAATTCGACCGTGCGGTTCCGCATTGACCGCGCCAACAATGGTGGATCTTTTCAGACCGTCGCGAACGCCACGATCCGAGGCAAGACGAATAGCCCCTACGAGCGCGAATGGAACGTTCGCTTGCCGGAAGGCGGCGCGCCTTGGACGATCCGCGTTGTTCGGATCACGCCTGATTCCGAAGAAACGCGCCTGCGCAACAGCACGGTATTCTATGCGTACACGGAGATCGTTGACGCGAAACTGACATACCCGGACTCGGCCCTGATCGCGTTCGACGTCAATGCGAAAGATTTCGGAGATTCCGTCCCGGAACGGACGTACCATGTTCGCGGCCTGATCACCAAGGTACCATCAAACTACAATCCGATCACCCGTGAATATACGGGCCTTTGGAACGGAACCTTCAAGAACGCGTGGCATAATAATCCTGCGTGGGTCATGTACGACCTGATGACGAACAAGCGCTATGGAATGGGAGATTTCATCCCACCCGCCGCCGTCGACAAGTTCGCGCTGTATGAGATCGCCCGCTATTGCGATGAAATGGTCCCAGATGGGGCAGGGGGGCAGGAACCGCGCTACACCTTCAATGGTGTCATTCGAGACAAGCAGGAAGCAGCACGTGCGCTGGATCAACTGGCGTCGACCTTTCGGGGCATGATCTACTTCGGTGCAGGTGTCGTGACGGCGGTTCAGGATCGGCCCGGAGCGGTGCAGAAGATCGTCACCAACGCCAATGTAATTGACGGCGATTTCAACTACGCCGGATCTCCCGTTTCGTCCCGACACACGTCCGTTGCGGTCAAGTACAACAACAATATCGAAAATGGTCGTCCATCCGTCACTATCGTGCAGAACGATAAGCTGATGCAGAAATACGGCGACCGCCGCAAGGACGCTATCGCCATTGGGTGCACATCTCTCGGGCAGGCACAGCGGATCGGTAAATGGTTGCTCTACACAGAGGAGCACGAAACCGAGATCGTGACCTACCGCGCGAGCTTCGACCATGCGGCTGTGCGCCCCGGCGACATCATCGAACTGCACGACAACAACTACGCTGGAATTCGTCACGGAGGACGATTGGTCGGTGTCCCGACCAATTCGCGTGTTGTTCTCGATGAACCGATTGAGTTCAAATCGGGCCAAACATACTCCATCACCTTGACGGGTGAGGACGGCCGCGTGACCACGGTTGGGGTCAACAACCCCCAGACCACGACAGCGACTGTCAATCTCTCTCGCGCGCTGACGGCCGCTGAAAAGCCGATGGTGCAAAGTACGTTCATCGTATCGTCATCCGAGGTGACACCGCGCAAGTTCAGAATTCTTGCCAACGTCGAAAAGTCCCCGAGCGTCTACGAGATCAGCGCACTCCTGCACAAAGACGGCAAATACGACTTTGTGGACAACGGGGCGAACCTGAAGAACAATATCCACTCGGTCTACGATGTCGATGATTACCGGGAGGGCGTGGAACCGATCCGCAATCTCAGCGTCTCGCAGAGCCTGAAGCAGCGGGCGGGCACCCGCCCCGATCTGCGGTTTGTTGCAAGCTGGACAAGGTCCACAACTCCGGACGTCGTGTATGAAGTCTGGATCAAGGAACCTGAATCTCCTTGGGACAAGGTCACGACGACCAGTGTACATAGTGCGACGATCCTCTCTGACACAGACACGACCGGAGACTATACAATCCGCGTGTTCGCAGTAGGCGGGGGCGCGAAACGGTCCGAGTACGTCGAGGTCACTGAAACAGTCAACCAGATCGGCCTGATCCCGCAGGTCCCTGCCAACTGGTCAGGGACAGGGGGCCACGATCATGTCACGCTAGAAGGGGATGCCGCGCCTGAAAAGGACTTCGCCTATTTCAAGGTATATGCGAAAACTGCCGCACAGGCTTCCGGTGCTGTTATTGGCAAGACGAGGTCATCCACCTTCACGCGCAGCGTTCAGCCTAACGGCGCCGACAATTACTACGCAATTTCGTCGGTGTCGCAGACAGGACATGAAAGTGCGCTGACTCCCTACTTCCTTGTTGAACGGGTTCCGGTGCGTCTCGCTGATGCCGATGACAGCATTGCGAACGCTATTGCCGAAGCCGTATCGGACGCAGCCGACGCCGACTCCAAAGCACAGGCTGTACGCTCTGATCTTGATGATCTGGTCGAAGATTTCACGGGGAACCTTCAGACCCGCTTCCTTGGCATTGATGCAGACATCGCCGCAGCGGATGATCGCATTGACGCGATTGACGGAAGTATTGCAGAAGCGGTAGCGCAAGCCGGGGTAAAGAACGTAGGCTTTGAAGAGTGCGTTGCAAACCAGATCCGCGTCGTTCCTCCCGGCTGGATCGGACGAAATGTCGACCTTAGTGATATCGGGGTACATGGTGCGCGCCCGGGAAGCACCGGAACGAAATCGTTCGGTCAGACTGACCCCGCACTTGTCAACACCTACTGGTGGATCGGCAAGCGGTTCGACGCGCGATCCGGACAATCCTTTTCGGTATCGGTTTACGCCGATGTTGCGGGAAACATACAAGGCGGCTCGAACAACTCATTCGTGGGATCGAAGGATCTTGTAATTCAGTTCCTATGGTTCGATGGCAACCGAGAGGAAATATCGCGAGTTACATCCGAAAGCGCTGTTTGGCAGTACCATTCGGACACTGGGGAAACCAGCGTTGATACGTGGGTAAATACTCAACTCAACGACATCGTTGCGCCAGACGACACACGATTTGTCGAAGTCCGTTTCGTTGTTTTGAATGGAGGAAATTCGAACACAACAATTCAGGATGACTACTCTAACGTCGGGGCGGCAAATGCCTCAGTCGTTCTGGATGATGCTGAATTCACCTCCAATGCCCTTGTTCTAGAAATCCCGTCAACGACAACCGATCTTGAAACCTTCATTGACGGAGATATTGACCGGCTAACGTTCGACCTGACGGCTAGCATCGATGCGACCAACCAGTCTTTGAGCAGCGTCCAAGCGACGCTCACGCAAGACTACTACACTCGCGCTGCGACAGACACGGCAATCTCGAATGCCACCACAACGCTGTCGGCAGAGATTGACGGTGTGGCTGCGGACCTGTCGAACAATTATTACACTGTGGCTCAGGCTGACAGCGCGATTGCGGCGGCAGGAACGTCCCTTTCGTCCCGTATAGATGACGTGGAAGCAGACCTGTCCACGAATTACTATACGATTGCAGGCGTGGATTCCGCAATTTCGGAAGCAGGGACAACCCTCACGGCGCGAATCGATAATATCGAGACCGAGGTCGCGGCGAATTACTACACTATCGCCGACACCGACTCGGCCATTGCAGCAGCTACGACGACAATCTCATCGCGGGTGGACGATGTAGAAGCAGACCTGCAAACGAATTACTATACAAGCGCGGATACCGATTCGGCTATTTCGGCAGCTACGACGACAATCTCATCGCGGGTGGACGACGTAGAAGCGGACTTGCAGACGAACTACTATACAAGTGTGGATACGGATTCGGCTATTTCGGCGGCGACGACGACAATCTCGTCGCGGGTGGATGACGTAGAAGCAGACCTGCAAACGAATTACTATACTATCGCCGGTGCGGATTCCGCAATTACGGCAGCGACCTCGACGCTTTCATCTCGGGTGGATAATGTCGAATCGGACTTGTCGACAAATTACTACACGTCTGCCGATACCGATGAGGCTATCTCGGCGCTTGAGACGAGACTTACGGCGCAGAGCGGAGGTGTCGGCTACGGGTTCGAAGAGGGCGAGATAGGCACTAAGGGACCACCCGCAGGTTGGAGGCTGCTTGGCGGTACGGACGATAATGCGCGTGCTGCCCTCGGCTACCTTGACGAAGTGCGTTCCGCATCAGACGGCAGCAAATCATACGGCACGCTGCAATCAGGGACACAGCCGGGTCCTTGGTGGTACATTTCTAAGACGTTCTATGCCGAGCCGGGCGCGACGTTTGACGTCATAACTTATGCGAGCACCTACGGGACCGTGCCCAGTTCCAACCCCGGTCAGCACTACGCTGGTGAGGATGACGCGTTTTTGCATTTCATCTTCAGAGACCAGAGTGGAACTATTGTCGAGCAGTCCGCATCCAAATCCGCAATTTACCAAGACTACGAGAGTTCCGGGAATACCCCAGGAGCATATGGGCGAGAGTGGAGATCACTATCTGGGGCGGTAACGGCTCCGGCCAACACGAGAACTCTTGAAGTTCGACTGGTCGCCATAGACAATGATGACCAGCCTGCATCGCCGTCGAAGATGGATTACACCAACTATGTCGGTCACGCTGCAACGGCATTCGATGATTTTGAAATAACCTCATCGGGAGAAATTGTCGAACAGGATGAAATCCGATCCGCCTTGGATGACATTCTTGCCCTGAACGTCTCACCCGATAGTGCCTTCGGCACGTTCCTTACAGATATCTCTGTCGATGTAGGTCAAAATTCAGCGGAAGTGGGAACTCTCGGTACGGCTGTTGCTGACCTTCAAGGGAATGCTTCCGCCGGTTACTTGATCAAAGCCCAAGCCGGTGGCGCAGTCTCTCTCCTAGACCTTATTGCTGCGGATAATCCGCTCAGCGGGCCAACCTCCATCGCGAAGATAGCGGCCGACGACATTCTTCTCGACGGCTCCGTGGCAGCTAAGAAAATGCTGATCTCGGACTTTTCCAACTTTGTTCCGGAAGGAGGGCTGGCAGACGCACAACAGGTCGCAGACCTGTGGAGCATAAGCCCAACCGATCCAGACCTCAGGGTGCTTGCAAATGATCTTGCCAGCGGAACTGCCGTTGATGGGGAAATGCCTGCGTCCAACGCATTGTATTTCGACTCTGGTTCCTACAAATACACCGATCTGACACTCGCCAATAAAATACCGGTGAAGGCGGGTGAAAAGTTTTTCCTGTCTGTAGACGCTTGCGGGGCTTCTTCACCAAACAGGCGTGTTCGCATCACTGTCCAACTCCGACATAAAGACGGGAGTGCTGCGAGCACCAACGGTACCAATACCTTGGAGTTCACCTGCAACTTCGAAACGTACCAGACAAAGACTTTGGCGTTCACCGTCCCGGCTGGGTATATCGGCATCTATGCGTTCGCTGTAAGGGTTGATGCCGGATCAGGGTTCGTTGCACTCACGAATTTTCGCTGCTACCGCCAAAACGCCGGTGAATTGGTTGTTGATGGAGGCATCACATCCAATAAAATAGACACCAACTCGTTTCAAAGCTCGGGTCTGGCGGTATTCGGCGGCTACATGCGGTCGTCCAACTTCTCGTCAGGATCTCAGGGATGGCAAATCCACCAGAATGGCAATGCCGAATTCAATCGGTTGATTGCGCGCAAAGACATTAAAATCGGCGGCGTTGACCTCGAAAACATCGTTGAGAACGCTATCACCAACACCTTTACCTTGTTCGATGGTGATGCAGTTAATCTACAGTTGCAGCAAGACGCCACGACGCTGGTCCTTGGATATGGACGCTACTTTGTGAAGGTCGGTGCTTCGACCAGCAACTCAGCAACTTTGGAATTGACCGCCAAGAACCTCGACACCAACGCAATTGCCCGAGCAGAAGAAACGTTGACCGAACCATCGATCAACAACGGGGGCAGGTCCCACTGGGGAAGCATGAGTGTCATGAAAGTGATGAATTTGGCGCCTACGACGTTCCGATTTTCTAACCTGAGCCGGGTCACGGGCGGTCAATCAAGTATCGTTAGTTCAATCCTTGTCGTTCACATCAAGAGGTGACTCATGCGTCTAGTGGTTTTTGAAATAGCGACTGGCCTTATCGTCAATGCCCCCGAGATTGGAGGGGGAATTGATCCGGAGGCGCAAATCGAAACGGGTCAGGCATGGATTGAAGGGTTCGATGACCTTGTCAAAGTCGACTACTACGTTTCAGATACGGACACCACTCCAAATATCGCGTTGCGGCCGGAAGTCATTCCATTCTCGGATGGCGCAGCACCTTATACCCTCGACATGGGCAATCTGCCCGAAGAAACGACGGTGACTGCATGGAATAACGCCGGTGCCTCGGTATCTACTGACGATCCTGTAGATCCAATCATCTTGGAAACCGCTGGTCAATTCGAGATCAAAATCGACCCGCCATTTCCGTGGAAACCCTTGTCTCATTCCCTGACGGTGACCGATGCCTAGCCTCTCATACGATACCGACTATGACTTGAATATCGAACGGCAATCAATGCGTACATTCCGGCGCGCTTTGAATGTTGTGCTGTCTCAGCGCCCAACTTCGGACGCTCCAAATATCTACGGCGCATTTCCTGATGCGCCGTCCTTGTTGAAAGGGGTCGATCTTCTGGCGGAGTTTCTGGGTGAATATCATCCGCTCTCCTTGGCGCGTCGAGACATCATCGAATACGTCCGAACCCACCCGGACGTGGGAGCCTTCCAGAGTGCTCTGGGTGTTTCGGACGAATATATCGATCAATTGTTTCGGGATGCGATTGCGGTTGAAAATGCCAGCGTAATCGTTTGACGGCGTAAACCTGTAAAAGAGACCGCCACATGTAGTGACTCAACTGCGCATATAAGGTACAATGCTATGGAATTCATAAGAGGGTTGGTCCTTTCCCTGAAAAGGCCCTCCGCACCTAACGAAGATCCCGAACTCACATTGCTTCGATTCTTGGCGCACGCTGTCGCTGGGGGAGCCTTGTCAATGTTTCTGGGGCCTTACCCGGGACTTCTGTCGGCAGTTATTCTGGGAGTCACCTACTTCGTTCTGAAAGAGACAGCGGACATTCGGAGCGGCGGTGGGGTTTTCGATTCGATTGCTGATTCAATTGCAATTGCAATCGGGGTTTTCCTAGACCCAATCGTATGCCTGATCGTGATCGGATTGGGCTTGGCGCACGCCTTCATCCAATACAAGAGAAATGAGCGATGACATGATCGTAGACCACAAACTTGCAGAGGCTCACCACGTTTCGTCCCCGAATTGCGGAGGATGGATCGATCCAAGCTTCATTGTGATGCACTACACCGGAGGATGGAATGCGGCGGGCGCTGTGCGAACGTTCCAATCCAAGTCATCGAAGGTCAGCGCCCACCTTACAATCGACATGGATGGGACGATATATCAGCATGTTCCCTTCAACACCAAGGCATGGCACGCAGGCCCTTCGCGCTATGCAGGGTATAGCGGCCTAAATTCGCATTCTATCGGTATCGAGTTCGTGAACCCCGGCTATCTGAAGATGCGCACGGACGGCAAGCTGGTCGATTGGGCAGGGAATGTTAAGACCCCCCGCCAGATTGGACCCATGTTCGAGGCCCGGCACAAGGTGGTGGGGTCCGGGGTCTATTACTGGCCGGAATATCCTGCCGCACAATTGCGGGCCGCTGACGCGGTCGTCGCCGATCTTATCGAGAACTACAAGATCCTCGACATCGTAACCCACGAGGAAATCGATACGCGCGGTTGGAAAAGTGATCCCGGCCCCGCCTTTCCGATGAACCGCTACTGCAAGATGCTTCGGTCCCGTGCAGCCACGGTCGAGTATTTCGAGGTGACGGCATCTTCGTTGAACATGCGATCCGGCCCGGGGACGGGGTTTGGCGTCATTGCTGCACTTCCCCGAGGCGCTCGTGTTGAGGAAATCGACGTCGATGGCCCGTGGACCCGTGTGACGCAGGATGGCTGGGTCCATTCCAAGTATCTGCGAAGGGCTGCGTGATGGCCATCGTCGCTTGCATAATTCTGACGATTGCCGGGTTTCTCCCGGTCATCTGTACAAGGCAGCACCATGACTACGACTTCGGCCCAGCCCTGTTGGCAGCGGGTGGAATGATCTTCGCCGCCGCAGTCTGGATCGGCTTCTTCGTGGCGCTCGTTTTCTGACGGAGGTGAAATGTTCGGTGCAGGCGTCGTGGTGGGCGTGGGGTTCATGATCCTTGTCGAGCAAGTCAGGCACGCCCCGGGTTTGAATGGCTATATCTACGCACTGAGCTACGCCCTCAATTGGGCGACGGGAGGAGACCGGCGTGAAACGCTTTGCTCGCGCATTGCTGCCAAGACTTCCTATCCGGAATGCGGCGCCCATTGGACTAGCCTAGAGAACGCTTGCAACTGGCTTTTCGCACACAAGGAACCGGACCATTGCTGGCGCTCTCACATACGTTTCAGATCAGGGCTGATTGACCCATGAGCACGACTTTGAACATCCTGTCCTTGACGGAGGACACCGACGCGATCCTTTCGGGCTTGTACCAGTCACGGGACCTTTTGCTAGGTGCCGCGAAGGATTACGCCTCGGACGCCCTGTTGGCCGCTGTCGAGGCCCTTGAGGGGGCCAACGACGGTGCCCTTTGCGCAGAGCTATACCAGTTCATCCGTGATGCGCGTGAGCGGCGTGACAAGGCTCTAGAGGCCATCGAAGGCGTCAACGTTCTGACGGAGATGATCTGCGGGTCTCAGGAGACTGGGGATGAGGACGCGGACGATGCTTTCGCATTCTTCCAGTCCCAGTGCGTCCGCATCACGGACATCGTCGCGCTGGTGGAAGGGGTCGACCGGAGAATAGACACGGTGCTCGCCTTGCTGCCTGACGATCCCAGACCGGGGGCGCGGTGCGCATGACCGAAGATAGCGATAGCAAGGCAGATCCAGTGAACCGTTCCAGACGGTTTCGTTTTGTTGCGGCCGTCGTCCTTTTCTGCCTGTCGGCGGCAACCACGTTCAGTTGGCTGGCGGGCACAGGTTACTTTGAAGAGAACATCACGATTATCGACATGTTCATCGGTGGCATGGTCAGTTTCGCGACGGCGATCTCGCTCGCCTACATCGCGGGATCGGTCACCGACTACAATGGTGGACTGGCAAGTACGTTCGGTTTTGGCAACAGCGCCCGCCAAGACCGGGATGATCGTGACGGGCGTCGGTACGACGGAAACCAGCGCGGAACAGGCCAGCATAGGTCAAGGAATACACGCGAGTTCGATGTAGGACATGCCGCCGTCATCAGCCGACAGCCTGACTTGGACGGGCGCGCCAATGACGATGGAGGACCGAAGGGATGATCGCACGATTCCTAAACCCAAAGCTAATGATCGCCGCAGTCGTATTGCTATCGGTTTGTGGGGTAACTTGGTACGTCGTATCGAGCATAAATCGCTACGCCGAACTGTCTGCCCAAGTAGAACGCTACACAGGCGAAATGAAAGAACTGAAACGAGAGGTACGAGACCGCGAGGAAGTGATCTTGCAGATCAAGAAAGCACAAAGCGTGGTCCAAGAAACCATCAAGGAAAATGAGCATGTCAGACGGTTCAACGATGACATACTTGACCGCATTGAAGCATCTAACGAGGAACATGATGGCTCGGTATCTCCCGTACTTCGTAATACTCTTGATGCCCTTGGCGGCTTGCGCAACTAAGCCGGAACCGGTTGAGCCTATCGAGCGACTTCGGACCGAAGTTTTCGTTCCGGAGTCTCTCCGTGACTGTCCCTCATCTCCGGGCGTTCCCGGAGGTAATGCGACGCAAAAAGACGTCGCAAGATACATTGTTGAGCTACACGGTGCGCATGGAATGTGTCGTCGTAACGTCCATGCAATTGATCGCATCCTTCGTGATGTAGAGGCGGCGAACGCGGCCCGCTCGGCTGAGTAGGCAATTTGGCTTGACGCCCCCCGTTAGGGGGAATATGTCCGCCCCAGTGCCGGGGTAGCTCAGGGGCAGAGCATCCGATTGTGGATCGGAGGGTCGGCGGTTCGAAACCGCCCCTCGGTACCATCACCCAACTTTACGGTTCGTCGCGGTTACATCCATGATCCGCCGACGTGTGGCCGCATCATCGCGCAGAAGATGACCGTAAGTATCCATCGTGAATGAAGTCGATGCGTGTCCAAGGATCTTGGACGCTTCGTGCGTCATGTTGTGGGCCATCA
>JAULKR010016672.1:2557-44908 GCA_032356305.1 Prasiola linearis | reverse complement strand
ACGAGCGGCAGTCGCAGCGACACGGTGGCCGCGGCGAACAGTCGGTACGGGTTCGAGCGCACGCCGAGAAAGCGCACCGACGCGTCCGGATCGGGCGCGTCCCCGATCTCGTGCACGCCCAGACCCAGCCGGCGCGCGAGACGCGCGCAGTCGTTCCGCAGCTCACCGTCGTTGAGCACGACCAGCCGGGCCCGGGGGCGGCGCCGGTGCAGCAGCGCGAAGCAGCGGATCAGGTGCCAGGGTCCCTTCTGCGCCGACAGCCGGCCGCTCGACAGCAGCGACGCGGGCGCCTCCCCGCTCGCGGATCCGGCTCCGGGCCCGGCTCCGGGACCGGGCCCCGCGGCATCGAGTCCGAACGCGGCGCGCTCGTCCGGCGTCAGGGACTCGGCCGCCCACTCGCGCAATCGAGTGCCCGGGTAGAAGTTCGGCACGACGCGGTAGCGCCCGGGATCGCCGCCGAGCGTGGTCGCGAGGTCCGCGAGGGTGCGGGCCGAGTTCGCGGTGATGCGATCGGCGCGCGGGTAGAGCCTGCGGATCAGGAAGAGGTTCAGCCGCTTGAGCCCGTGCGCGTAGTGGGTGAACACGTGCACCTGCACGTTCAGCACCGAACGGTGCGGACGCAGCGCCCCGAGCAGCACGTTCACGTAGTTCGGCCGCTCCAGCACGCTGACGACGGTCAGTGGTCCGGCGGGCAGCAGGCGGTGCAACCGCCACGCGTACAGCGGCAGGCACAGGACCTTCCACAGCGCGTGCGTGCGCGGACCGTGGTCCGAGAGCACGTCGACGCGGTCGTCCGGCACGCCGTGGTCGTTGCCGGGCTCCAGCATGACGATGCGGTCGGCGAGCCCGTGCTCCAGCCACAGCGCGATCTGGCGCTCGGCGCCGCCGCCGGCGCCGAGGTTCAGGCACAGCAGCACACGTTCGGGCGAAGCTGGGGATGATGGGTCGTTCACGGTGGAAGGTTACCGCCCCGAAGGCCGCCGGGATGTCTAGCCTTGCACGGTCATTGGCCCCTCGACGCGCACAGACCTTGCGATTGCCCACCCCCGACGAACCTGTCTCCGCATCCGGCCCCGCGGCAGGTCGCGTGCCCGCGCCCGCGTCGGCCGCGCTCGCCCTCGTCGGCGAGCCGATCGCCTGTCTTTGGCTGACCGGACTTGGTGCGCTGGTGGGTGGAACCTGGGCGAGCGCGTGGCTCCACGGCGCCGGCCACGGACCGTTGGTCTGGCTGGCCGGTCTCGCCGGCATCCTGGCCATCACGCTGACGGTGCGTCTGGCTCGCCGGGTCGGGACGCTCGCCTTCGCCACCGTCACGCTGTGCGCGCTGATCACGCTCGGCAGCGCGGTGGTCTCCCAGCACGCGGCCACCGGGCCCGCGAACCGACTGCTGGACGCCACGTTGCGTCGCCTGCCAGGGCTCGATGCGCTGGAGCTGCGCCAGGCGTTCGACCTCGGTCACGTCGTCGCCTTCTGCGCGCTCACCGCACTGGTGCTCGGGCTGCGCCGTGCGCTCGGTGTCGGCATACCGGGCGCGCTCGGCGGGCTCGGATTGCTGGCGCTGGGCATCGAGGCGGTGCAGCTGCACCTGGTCGATCGCAGCGCGTTGCTGGGCGACGTCAAGCTCGATGTGCTGGGGATGGGGGCGGGCGGACTCGCGTGGCTCGCGTGGCGTATCGCGGTGCGGCGGGCGATTGATCCTCAGCCGGCCGGCACCCGCAGCGTCGGCGGCGAGGCCACCGAGCCCGGCAGCACGGGTAGCCAGTAGCCTTCCCAGGGAGCGAGCCTGTCGCCTGCTCCCAGAGGCAGGTAATCGACGGCCCCCGGCGGGAAGGCGAACAGCGCGTCGCCCACGAGATCCGCAGCTTGAGCCTGGGCCAACGTGCAACCGCCCGTTGCTGGCGCGCACGCACCGGCAGCCGTCGTCACGCGCAGCGCGTCGTAGTCGAGAGGGCCCCCGGGATTGCCGATCATGAACCAGGCGACGGTCGGATCGCCCGGGCCGCCCACCGCGGCCCCGCCCAGCGCGACGGCGTGGCAGCCCGCCGCGGCGCACGTCGATACGGGGGAGCCGCCGGACGGAAACGGGATGCTGCCCGATGGCAGCGCCAGCTCCGCCGGCGCCGCGTTGGTGTGGATGAGCCAGAATCCCTGACCCGCGCGTAACGGGCCGGCAGGTCCGGGATCGACGTAATCGGGCTGTGCGGCGAGGACATCGTAGGTGAACACGATCCAGTCGGTACCGTAGACCCCGTCCAGCTCGTCACCGAACAGCGCCTCGGGCGTTGCCCCACCGGGCGGCGCACCCGGCAGCGTGGCCAGCACCCACTCGTCCGGAGGCACCGTCAGCGTCGGCAACGACATCGATGGCGGCGCGGTGCCGATCGGCTGCAGGAACACGTCCGCGGCCCCCCCGTCGGCCGCGTCCCCGGGCCCTTGCCAACGCGTGGTGACCGCGACGTGTCCACCGTCACCGCTGATGGCCACGGCGAAGCTGCCGTCGTGCGTGTTGCCCGCCGGAGGCGTCGGCAGCGACTCGGAGGCGGTGTCCGTCAGATGCAACACGACGTCGGGAGACGCCTCGGCAGACCCCGAGCTGACGCGAGCCACGGCGCGCCCCCGTGCATCGATGGAGACGCCTCGGTCCAGCGTGGCGGCGCCCGCATCCGCGCGCACCGTGACGCCCGCCGCCAGGCGGCGCACGAAGGCGCCGGGCCCGCCGCCCGCCAGGTTCGTGGCTCGCGAGCCGAAACCGACCGATCCGCCGTCGCCGCTGATCGCTGCGCCCGCACTCGGCCCGTTCGCCTGCGCACCGTCGCCCGCGACGCTTGCCCGCGCGAGCGTGCCCGCCACGCGCTCCAGCACGAAGACGTCCTCGACACCGTTGGTGTCGCCCGTCACCAGGTCGCTCGCCTCGGACGAGAACGCGATGCGCGCGCCATCGTCGCTGATCGTCGGACCATGACTCCGGCCGTTCGCGGGCAGGCCGGAAGCGTTCGCGCTCAGCAGCGCATCGGTGCCGTCGAGGGTGTCGTGCAGGTAGACGTTCGTGGCGTAGCGCGGCGGCGAGCCCGGGAGGAGCTCGAAGCGGTCGTAGACGACGAACCGACCGTCCTCGCTGACATGGCCGTTGTCGGACCCCGTGTAGGGCTCCCCCCGCGGTGCCGGCACGCTGACGAGGGAAGTCGTGCCGGCAACCCGGTCGTGCAGGTACACATCCTCGCCCAGGTACACGAACTTCCCCGGATCGACGTCGCCGGCGTCCAGGTTCGTCGCCGTCGAGGTGAACACGATCCAGCGACCGTCCGAGCTCATGTCGGTGGCGAGGCTGTCGTCGTCGCCGGACTGCCCGGCCGAGCCGACGCTGACGAGGGTCGTGGTGCCCGCCTGCATGTCGCGCAGGTAGACCTGGGAATGCACGCCGTCCGCACCGGTGATCGAGCCCGAAGCGGTGGAATGCATGAGCACGTACCGGCCATCGTTGCTGACGGCAACGCCGACGGTGTCCTCCGAGGCCCCTGCGCTCGCGATGATCAAGTCCGTGGCGTTAACGGACACGGTTGTGCAGAGCCAGACAGTGCTCAGGACAAGAAGGCGCGGCAAGCGCGCGCGAGGCACCGGAAAACGCTCGCGACCGCGTTCGCGACGATACCGAGCGCGAAAAATGCGCGCGACGGACGGAGGCCGCATTCGGTGCCATTACCGTGACGTGAGATGAACGGAATGATAGGCATGCGCGACACCAGTTTCGCCCTGCGAGGATTTCCATTCCATCATGTAATTTCCCTTTCATGCCATTCCTGAACGGAAGGCTAGCTCGAGCTGCGTCAGGAAGGCGAAAGCCCCATCGCACCGCGCACACGTGCCCATCCCGTAAGCACCTGCAGCTGACATCGCCTCTCGCGGTGAGTGACAATCGACTGGCGCCGACGGGACGGCCCCGAGATACGGTGCGCACCGAACGCCGCCACGGTCTCGAGCAGGTCGATCCCGGAAACGGCCGTCGGAAGTGGATGACGTGCTGATCGATACATGAGGGCATCACGCCGGTACCTGCTCGCCATGATCGCCGCCACGGTGCTCACCTGGGTGCTGGGCGACCCGCGCCTCCTGTGGCACCCCATCGCCACGATCGCCCCGGGCAGCCTGGAGCAGGCCGGCCGGACGGTGCGCGTCGACGGCTCCGGCGGTACGGTCACGAAGATGCTGCACGTGCCGATGCCGGTGGCTCCCGGCAGCTTCGGCGTGGAGATCGCCACCGAGGCCAGCATCGAGGCGGTCGATGAGCACGCGATGCTCGGTCAGCCGTTCCCGGCCACGGCGCAGCTGAGCTTCTCTGCAGGCGACCAGCAACTCGGCGTGGCCACCGTGACCGCGCTGCCGCGGGGCGAGACATGGGCCGCGAATCGCGCGCGGGCGACCATTCCACGCGGCACGGAGCGCATCGAGCTCGCGCTCGTCGTCGGGACGGGTGTCGGCCCCCACGATTTCGATGTCGCGCCGGTGCGCTTCGCCAAGCGCAGCGACCTGTACCTTGCGGGGGCGGCGCTGCTGGCGGGTGTCTGGCTGCTGCTCGCGAGCCTGCTTCTCCGGGCCGCGGCGCGTGCCGGGGCCGGGCGCACGCTCGTCGCCGGGTGCGGCGGCGCGCTGC
Organism: Prasiola linearis; assembly: GCA_032356305.1. Classification (NCBI taxonomy): domain Eukaryota; kingdom Viridiplantae; phylum Chlorophyta; class Trebouxiophyceae; order Prasiolales; family Prasiolaceae; genus Prasiola; species Prasiola linearis. The sequence goes on along the minus strand of JAULKR010016672.1, from coordinate 40,260 downwards.
TGGTGATCGTCGCGGGAACCGGCCTGTCGGAGAGCCTGCCGTTCGAAGGCGTGTCGGAGGCGGTGCGGCAGGGCGTGCGCTCGCTCACCGGCACGGCGCCCGCGGCGCTGGAGTCGCTGTTCGGCCTGGGCCACTTCGTGGCGTTCGCGGTCGCGGCGGTGTTCGCCGAGGCGCTGCGTCGACGACTGCGCCTGGGCCGGCGCACGACGGTGGTGGCACTGGTGACGCTGGCGCTGGCCAGCGAGGCCCTGCAGCGCCACCTGCCCGATCGCAACGTCAGCCTGACCGATCTCGTCGCCGATGTCGGGGGCATCGCGGCGGCGCTGCTGCTCGTGGGCCTGTGGCATGTGTTGCGTCACGGGCTGCGCGACTCGCTGTCGCTGCGCCGCGGCCGCGAGCGGCGCGAGGCCGAACGGCGGCTTGCGGATGGGCGACGCTCCGAGTCGCGGGACGGGAGCGCGAAGTCCGGGCGGCGGCGGCGGCGGCGCACGCCGCGCAGCGTGCACGCGCTGGTGCAGGCCTCGGTCGGTGGCGCGAAGCAGGCGGAGACCGCGTCGGACGCAGCGGCACCCGCGCCCGGGTTCGGGGTGACCGCGAACGCTGGCGGTCCGGACGGCTGACGGGCGCGGACCTTCGCTTCAGGATCGATGCTGCAAGCGGGCCGCCGCCGCCAAGCGATGCGGCTCCCCGATATCCAGCACGAACCCGTCCGACGCGTGCGCGCAGCGCACGTCGAAGCCCGCCTCGATCCCTGCGAGCAGGCAGTGGCCCAGCGAGATCTCCTTGCCGGGCTCGCGCGCGACGAGCCCGCGGCCGGCCTCGGCCGGCTCGCCCAGCAGCCCGTTCACCAGGAAGCGCGAGAAGGCCGGCCGCCAGGCGGCCAGGCACAGGCCTCGGTCGAGGGCGGACGGCGGCTCGGCGGGCGGCTTGAAGGCGAGGTCCGTGACCCGGTCGCCGTCGAGCACGCACAGGTCCCACTCGGGCCGCTGGGCGGGCGGTATCGGCACGGTCCCGAGGCAGACGTCCGCACCGGTGGCGTCGAGCGCGTCGAGCATGTCGGCGGCGAGCGTCGTGGGTTCGAGGATGATGTCGGGAAAGCCCGCCACGACGATCGCGTCGGGAACCGCCGCACAAGCGTGGGCGAGCGAGTGGGCGGAGCCCGGGGTCGGGGCCACCACGACGTCGAGAACCTCGGTGCCGGCGGCCCGGATCGCGTCGAAGTGCGCGGCGACGTCGAGCTTCTCCGTGCGGCGCACGACGACCAGGCGCTCGATGCCGGCGCGGCGATAGAGCCGTAGCAGGTACTCGCACACCGGCACCGTGGCGGTGCCCGGATCGAGCGCGTCGAGGTCGGGCACCCGAACGAGCTCCTTGCTGCCGCTGGCGTGCCCGAGTCGAGTGGCGCGGCCGGCGGCGGGCACGAGTCCGGTGACGGGGTCGGAGCGACTTGGGGCCGGATCGGGTGAGGGAACGCTGGGCACGGCGGGCGGTATCCGGAAGGACGCTCGGATGCGGGTTCCCTCAGCGTAGCTCCCTGCGCGACGCGCGCGGCGGCGGCGAGGGCCCGATCGTCATACTCCCGCGTCCCGTCCCGCCCGTCGGTCTCCGAACGCTTGGCCCCTTCCGACCCACGCGCACGCCCCGCCGTCCGCCGCTACCTCGCGCTCGTGGGCTGCGCCACCCTGATCCTGTGGGTGCTTGGCGATCCGCGCGCGATCTGGTCGCTGGAGGCGGCGCGAGCCCGCTTCGAACCGTTCGACGCCCCCGCGCTCGTCGATGCATCGGCGTCGAACGCCGGCGCGGCGCGCCGGGTGGCACTGGTGCCCGGGCTCCGGCATGCCTCGCACGTGTCGCTCGACGTCCTGGTGACCGTCGAGGGAGCGACCGCACCGGGCCCCTGGCGCCGGCCGGCGTTCGCCCGCATCCGCTTCGTCGATACGGCCGGGCCCGGTGGCGAGGTACAGACGGGGAAACCGATGTTCGCGAGCGCGGCGCCTCGCGCCGCGGCCACGGCGGCGCACGGCATCGGGGTGCTTCCCGCGGGGACCGACGCGCTCGACGTGCAGCTCGTGGCGCTGCGCGGCACCGGGCGCGTGCGCTTCGAGAACGTGCGGGTCTCCCTGGTGCGGCGCCGCGACGGCTACCGGGTGGCGGCGGTCACGCTCGGTGCGCTCTGGCTCGCGCTCGGGGCCGCGCTGCTGCGCGCCTGCCTGCGGCGCACCGGTGCGCTGCCGGTGACGGCGGGCGCGCTCGCGCTGGCCGTCATCGTCATCGGCGTGGCGATGTCCGAGAGCGTCGCGGTCCCCGGCCTGACGTGGCTGCGCGCCGCGGGCGGCGGCGCCCTGCCCGCGCTGAGCGACGCCACTGGCTTCGCGGTGTTCAAGATCGGTCACTTCCTGGCCTTCGCGCTCGCGGGCGCGGTGGGCGCGGGCCTGCACCACGACGTCGGCGCCACGCGCGCCGAGACGCTCGCGCTGCTGGCCCTGACAGCGCTCGCGAGCGAGTCCCTGCAGCGGCACCTGCCCGATCGCAGCGCCCTGCTGTCGGACGTCGGCCTGGACCTGGCGGGCGCGGTGCTCGGCTTCTCCCTGGCCTCGCTCGCCCTGGCAGCGGTCCGAACGCTTGCCCGCGGGCGCGGTCCGACGCTCGCCGTCGCCCCCGCCGACGTCCCCTCGCCCCCGCCCGGAGATCCGCGTTGAAGTTCACCGAAGCACCACTCGCCGGCGTGTGGTTGATCGAACTCGAGTCCCGTGGGGATGCGCGCGGCTCGCTGGTGCGCACGTTCTGCGCCGACGAATTCGCCGCTCGCGGCCTGCCCTCGACGTTCGTACAGGCGAACGAGACGATGAACGCGCAGGTCGGTACCGTGCGCGGCATGCACTGGCAGCGTGCGCCGCACGCCGAGACCAAGCTCGTGCGCTGTACCCGCGGGCGGGTGTTCGACGCGGTGGTGGACGTGCGCGAGGACTCGCCGACCCGCCACCGATGGTACGGCGTGGAGCTTGCGGAAGGTGACGGGCGGCAGCTCTTCGTGCCGGAGGGGTTCGCGCACGGATACCAGGTGCTGGAGCCGAACACGGTGCTGACCTACTTGATGGGGGCGCGCTACCGGCCCGAAGCGGCGACGGGATTGAGATGGGACGACCCGTCGATAGGGATCGAGTGGCCTCTGGCAGCCGAACCGATGCTGTCGGAGCGCGATGCATGCTGGCGATTCCTGCCGAAGGAAGACACCTGAGCGCCGCAAGTCGTCAGGTCCGCACCCGAACGCGAATCGTCGGTTGCAATCCGTCAACCATTGGTCAGGGCCAGACCGAGATGTGCCGCCGTAGACGGTTTTCCGGCACTATCGCAATGCATGGGTAGCAATGGCTCGTTCGTACGCGCCGAGTCCCGGGTGCGGGCATGCCTTGACGGTCGCGTCACATTGCCGGCGATCGATCCTGCACCGGACGGCCGCTGAACCTAGGATCGGCGCAGAACGTCCCTTCCCGGACACCCACCCCTCCAAGGCGCGCCCGCGAGACGATCACGCCTTCTACGTGGCGCGGCACGCACAGGCACGAACCGAGCTCCGATCACGCCATGCTTCCGCACCGTTCGGATCGTGCCCGGAACTACCCGGTCCGATCGGCACTCCCCCAGCATGCGTCGATCGCCGGCACGACCGGAGAACCACCTGCATGATCGAGGCGCTTTCCCTCGCGTCCGGTTTTACCGTCGGCGTGCCGATGGTTCTGCTTGCCATCATCGCCGCCCGCCGGGTCGGTCTCGTCGACGTCCCCGACGGACGCAAACGCCACCTCGGGGAAGTGCCGCTGGCCGGCGGGCTCGCCGTCTTTGTCACGGTGGCGATCGTCATGGCCATCGCCGTGAGCGCCGATCTGCCCTCGCCGCCGTGGGTGGTCGCCGCGATGGTCCTGTCCACCGCGGCGCTCGCGCTCGGCATCCTCGACGACTATCACGACCTGAACGCGAAGCTGCGACTCGTCGTGCAGATCGCCATCGCCCTGGTGCTCGCGATCGGCTTCGACGTGCGCCTCATCTGGCTGGGCGATGTCCTCGGCATCGGCTCTGTCGGTTTCGAGCAGGCGGGCTCGGTGCTGTTCACCGTGTTCTGCATCGTCGGCGTGGTCAACGCGACGAACATGATGGATGGCATGAACGGGCTACTCGCCGCCGTCGCGTCGGTCAGCTTCGTGGCGATCGGTGCGCTCTCGATGGCCGCGGGGGACGTGACCACGCCCATCTTGTGCGCCGCGTTCGTCGGCGCCCTCGGCGCGTTCCTCGTGTTCAATCTCGGCGCGTTCGGCGATCGGCGCCGACTGTTCCTAGGGGACTCAGGCTCGATGATGCTCGGCTTCGTGCTGGCGACGCTGCTGGTGGGCCGCTCCCAGGGCTACGGCACCGCCATCACCCCGGTGGCAGCTGGCTGGCTGCTCGGACTGCCGCTGCTCGACGCCGCGGTCGTCATGGTGCGGCGGTTGCGCGAGCGCCGCTCGCCGCTCGCCGCGGGCCGCGATCACCTGCACCACCGGCTGCAGAACCTCGGGCTGTCACCGGGACGCTCGCTGTTGGTCATGGTCGCCCTGCAGGTGGCCATGGTGAGCGTCGGCATGCTTGCCCATTTCTCGGCGCTGCCGCCCTGGATATTCTTCTACGGCTTCGTCGCGCTGGCGATCGTCTGCTTCCTGCTCGACTTCGGCCTGAACGAGCGGCGGGTGCCCGGCGCCGGGCATGCCGTCGGACGCGAGACACTCTACTTCGCGTCAACGCCGGTACGCCGCGCTCCCTCAGTGCCCGCCCCGGACCCCGCGATCGCCGCACCGGTGCGCCCGCCCGTCGCGGCACACGCCCGGGCGGAGCACGCGACTCGACCGGACTCGGGAAGCGCGGGGCGCCAGCGTCAGGTCCGGGACCGATCCGCCGCCGAGGCCGTGGCCGACTAGAATTCCACCGACCGGGCGCCGGCCCCGGCGGGGTCCCGTCAGGCCGAGCGCAGCGTGTCACGGTGCTCGAGGTACCAGCGCCGCGTCGCCTCGAGCCCGTCCTCCAGCGAGATGCCATGGCGCCACCCCGTGGCGTGGAGCGCGGCCACGTCCAGCAGCTTGCGCGGGGTGCCATCGGGGCGCGAGGGGTCGAACCGGAGATTCCCCGCGTAGCCCGTGACGCGGGCGATCGTGCGAGCGAGATCCGCGATGGTGCAGTCCTGCCCGGTGCCCACGTTGAGGTGCGTGGTGCACGGCCCGGCGCCGTCGGCGGCCGGACGCGCCACGGCCACGGCGCGCTCGTAGAGCGCGCGATCGAGACCCATGACGTGCACGCAGGCGTCGGCCATGTCGTCGACGTGCAGGAACTCGCGCATCGGGGTGCCGGTACCCCAGAGCGTGACGGCGTCCGCCCCGTCGCGCACCGCCGCGTCGAAGCGTCGCAGCAGCCCCGGGATGACGTGGCTGTACTCCGGGTGGAAGTTGTCGTGCGGCCCGTACAGGTTCGTCGGCATGACGGCCCGGTAGTCGCGACCGTGCTGGCGCCGGTGGGCGTCGCACAGCTCGATCCCGGCGATCTTCGCGATCGCGTAGGCGCGGTTGGTGGGCTCGAGCGCCCCGGTCAGGAGCGCCTCCTCGACGATCGGCTGGTCGGCGAGCTTCGGGTAGATGCACGAGCTGCCGAGAAACAGGAGCCGGTCGACCCCGTGGGCGTGGGCGGACCCGATGACGTTGTCCTGGATGACGAGGTTCCGGGCAAGGAAATCGACCGGGAAGGCGTCGTTGGCGACGATGCCGCCGACCTTCGCCGCGGCCAGGTACACCTCGTCGATTCGCCGACCGCTGAAGAACGCATCGACCGCCCCCGCGTCCTCGAGATCGAGTTCGGTGCGGGTGCGCAGCAGCAGCTCCACGGTCGGGTCGCGCTCGAGACGTCGCACCAGCGCCCGACCCACCATTCCGCGATGTCCCGCCACGAAGACGAGACGTCGAGCCTCGTCACCGCTTCCTCCCATGCCAACGATGCTCACTCGCTCACCGGGCGCGGCAGCCCCATGCCGTGCTCCGCGAGCAACGCCTCGCGGCGGGCCGACCTCAGGTCTTCCGCCATCATCTCGGCGCACATCTGCCGCGCACCGATCTCGGGCACCCAGCCGAGCTGCTCGCGGGCCTTCGCGGGGTCTCCGAGCAGCGTCTCGACCTCGGCGGGCCGGAAGTAGCGCGGATCGATCCGGCAGATCACGTCTCCCACCGACACCGCCGGCGCCAGATCCCCGGTGATGCGCGCCACCCGGGCCACCTCGTCGGTGCCCCGACCCTCGAATTCGAGCTCGATGCCGACCTCGTCGGCCGCCCAGCCGATGAAGTCCCGTACCGAATGCTGGACGCCCGTGGCGATGACGAAGTCCTCGGGGCGATCCTGCTGCAGCATCATCCACTGCATGCGCACGTAGTCCTTCGCGTGGCCCCAGTCGCGCAGGCTGTCGATGTTGCCCATGTACAGGCAGTCCTGCAGACCGTGCGCGAGGTTCGCCATCGCCCGGGTGATCTTCCTCGTCACGAACGTCTCGCCCCGGCGCGGCGACTCGTGGTTGAACAGGATCCCGTTGCAGGCGTACATCCCGTAGGCCTCGCGGTAGTTGACCGTGATCCAGTAGGCGTAGAGCTTGGCGACCGCGTACGGGGATCGGGGGTGGAAGGGCGTGGACTCGCTCTGAGGGGTCTCGCGCACGAGCCCGTAGAGCTCCGAGGTGGACGCCTGGTAGAAGCGCACCCGGTCCTCGAGCTTGAGGAACCGCACCGCCTCGAGCAGGCGCAGGGTGCCCAGCGCGTCGACATCGGCGGTGTACTCGGGCGCCTCGAAGCTGACCGCGACGTGGCTCTGCGCGGCGAGGTTGTAGATCTCGTCGGGCTCGACCTCGTGGATGATGCGCGTGAGGTTCGACGCGTCCGACAGGTCCCCGTAGTGCAGCACGAAAGCCGGGTCCGGCTCGTGCGGGTCCTGGTAGATGTGATCGACCCGCTGGGTGTTGAGCTGCGAGGCGCGGCGCTTGATGCCGTGGACCTCGTAGCCCTTGGTCAGCAGCAGCTCGGCGAGATAGGAACCGTCCTGGCCGGTCACACCGGTGATCAGGGCTTTTCGGGTCACGGAAATGGAAGAGCCCTGAATGATTGATCAGGCCCGGAGTATAGGTTCACCGGGTGCATCCCCTCAGCTTGGGTATCGAGGAACGAACCCGCATCGCCATCGACGGCATCACATTGCCATCTGGAAATACTGTCGTCCGCGCGTCTCGCGCGTCCGAACGGGGATCGCGCGGAGGTATTCTCGCCAGATAACCATCGACGATGACACCTACGGGAACGGTTCCGCCATTCGGTGTCTACCGGCTCACAAATCCCAGTTCCGGAATTCCCGTCTCTCACGAGTCGGTCGTACCGTGCACGACCAACACGGTGCCCCTGCGCCCCGTTCACGTCCCGACGGCCTCATGATGCTGGTCTCCCCGATCGCCGCTCATACCCGATCCACGTTCGAGGAGCGTGCCGACCATCGCGTCCTGTCCGGGGTGTCGCTCGAGTCGGATTCGAGTCGGCGCTAGACGATCATGGCAACCTTGCCCAGGCCCGCACGGGTTGTCTTCGTCAACAGGTTCTTCCATCCGGACCTGTCGGCGACGAGCCAGATGCTCTCAGATCTCGCCTTCGCCCTGGCATCCACGGGACTCGACATCCACGTCGTCGCCAGCAGGATGCGCTACGACGTGCCGGGCGAGAAGCTGGCGCCACGGGAGCGCATCCTGGGTGTGGAGGTGCACAGGGTCGCCACCTCTCGCCTGGGGCGCCTGCGTACGGCGGGTCGGCTGACCGACTACGCGACGTTCTATTTTTCCATGCTCATCGCGGTCACGAGTCTCACCCGTCGTGGCGATGTCATCGTGCTCAAGACCGATCCGCCGCTCATGTCGATGTGCGTGGTACCGATAGCCCGCCTGCGCGGTGTCCGCATCATCAACTGGTGCCAGGATCTGTTCCCCGAGGTAGCCATCGCTGCAGGCTATGCCAGAGGTCGGCTCGGCAGACTTGCCATGTGGGCGGTGCGCATCCTTCGGGACGCGTCACTGCGCCACAGTGGCGAGATCGTCGCGATCGGCCAACGCATGCGCGACCGTCTCGAACGCCATGCGCGTGCGACCGGCGTGCGGGTGATCCCGAACTGGGCCGATACCGATATCATCTCGCCGTTGCGCCATGCCGACAACGATCTGCGGCGTGTCTGGGGACTGTCCGGGAAGTTCGTCGTCGCCTACTCCGGCAACATGGGCGTGGCCCATCCCTTCGGGGCCGTGCTGGACGCGGCCGAGCTGTTGCAGCACGACGACCGCATCCGTTTCCTCTTCGTCGGTGGAGGCGTGCGCCGACCCTGGCTCCAAGCTCAGGTACGGTCGCGCGGGCTGGACGGCATGGTGCGTTTCGAGTCGTATCAGCCTCGCGAACTATTGCGCGAGAGTCTGGCCGTCGGTGACCTGCACCTCGTGACCCTGGAACCCTCGATGGAGGGGTTGGTCCTGCCCAGCAAGTTCTACGGGATCGGTGCGGCAGGACGTCCAACGCTATTCGTCGGCGACCCGCGGGGCGAAATCGCCGAGGAGGTAGGCCTGTCCGTATGCGGCGTGGCCGTGGCGCCCGGGGACGGCAAGGCACTCGCGGAGGCCATCCAGGCCTACTCGAACTCGCCAGATCGATGCGAGCGGGAAGGAATTGCCGCCCGGAAGCTGGTGCTCGAGAGACACACGGTCGAGCGTGCGCGTGATGCCTGGCTTGAACTGCTGGAAGGCGCCGCGGTACGGCGGACCGTCTTGCGACCGAACGTTCGTGCGGACCGGTTGCACGTGTCGGAGACGTCATCCTCACGCTCGAGCCGCTAGTCGGCGTCGGGGGCGGTGACCTACCGCGATCGGACGGCCGCCATCCGGCTCAGATCGTTTCGGATCAGGTCGCCACATAAGCGACGTACTGTCGCAGTGGACCACCGTGGTCGGACACGAAGTAGACCCGCTCCCCGGTCTGGTTGCAGACCGCCTTGGGCTGACTCTCGTAGCTGACTGCCGACGAACGGTGGTAGCACCACTGCTCCGCAACTTCCCGCGGTGCCGATGGGTACATGAACTGAGGGCGCGTTGGATCCTCGATTCCGACGGGCTCGGGCCCCCCGCGCACGAGAGGAACGCGCTCGATGGCCCCCGTTCCCTCGTACTCGATCGCCGCCAGCGCGTAGTGGTAGGCGTAGCCTGGATTCTGGCGACAGATCGCCGTGCAGTGCCCCCAGCCGCGGGTCGGCAAGCGGGTGATCGCGAGCGTCTCGAGATCGGTGTACACCGCGTCTCCGGACCATTCCTGGACGAACACGTCCCGCCCGTCGAGATCTCTGCCGACGGTTCCGTGGGTAGCGATCAGCGGTAGGAACCCCGATGGGGAATCGGCACCGAGTTCGCGACGCCCGCCGAAGTCGAGATCGTATATCTCGCCATGGCTGTACTCGTAGAAGACGAGCACGTATTTCCCGCTGGGCGATATCTGGGTGCCGACCCGGCGCATGCCCGCCCCGTCTATCGGATAGGCGGGGCGTGCGGAGTTCGCTGCACCGTGTTCCAGTGGCACCGGGCTCAGCGTGGAGCGGATCTCACCGAGCCTCAGATCGAGCACGACGATGGTGGTGGTGAGGCCTCCCACGTTCTCCGAATCGCTCAGGTTGACCGGCACGAAGCGGTCATCCCAGGTCGGCGCGCCGTGACCATCGCCGAACGACGCCCAACCCTTCAGACCTTCCGCCGCGAAGTCGAACACGATCTCCACGGAATCGGTCGAGACGAAGTAGCGGATGACTCGGGATCTGATGCCACTCTCGCCCTCCACGAGCGCGTACACGACATCCGGATCGGTCCAGGCCCACATGCAGTAGATAGAGTGGATCGGCAACACGAAGTCGCGCACTACGCTGTTGTCGGCCACCCGGTAGATGCGTGGATGGTTGCGAAAGTCGGGCGCATGGGAAAAATCGTGGTTCCAAAGCAGGAACATCGTCCCGTCGGCGTTCTCCGGCGGTATGGTGACGTACTGGTGCCTGAGATTTTCGTCGATCTCCAGCAGCTCGATCGTCACGCCCGTTCCGGGCTCGACCACAGTGCCCCCCACTTCGGTGGGAAACGCGAGCTCTGATGGTGGCGGAAAGGTGTCGGACGGAGGGAAGGCACCGGACATGATGGAGTCCTGGACCATCTCATCGGGAAAGGATGGCGGAGGACTCATCGCACCCGCATCAGCGAGCCCAGCGCCGTGCGCCAAGCCAACGGCAGCCCCTTGCAGAAGCAGCCTGCGCCGTTCCCTGTCCGTTCTCGGAGAACTCATGGACGTCGCCCGATCTGGAATGCTCGGAACGGTACCCGGACGTGCACACGCCGCGCACCTTTGCACTCGACAATGCAACATGACGAGAACGAGTGCAACCGGCAGCGACCGATCTGCTCGACACGCGCCGAGCGAAGTCGGGTGAGGATCCTCCTGGTAATCGACAGCTACGGTGCCGGAGGTGCTCAGAACCAGCTTTCGTTGCTGGCGCAGGCCTTGGCGGCACGGGGTCACGAGGTGCAGAGCTTCCAGTACTTCGAAGACGATTTCTTCGCGGCGCGGCTGCACTCGTCCGGGGTCGTGAGGCACGTCGAGCCCAAGCGCGGCAAGGTGGGGGCGAACGTGGTGGTTGCCCTCCGACGGCTGATCGGGCGCGAACGCTTCGATGTGGTGCTGTCCTACATGGACACACCGAACTGCTACGCCGCCCTGGCCTGTCGTCTCTCCGGACGGTCGCCGGCACTCGTCGTCTCGCACCGGCAGGCGACGCGCATGGATGCGCTGTCGTCACCCGTGCTGGCCCTTCGACGATGGGTCAACCGAGGCGCGGCGGCCGTGGTGTGCAACTCCCATCACGAGCGTCGTGCATGGCAGGCGGAGCAGCCGACGCTGCGCATCGAGACTATCTGGAACGGCATCCCCGACCTGCTCGACGGTGACGATTCCTCGTCTCGGGCTCCGAACCGGACGGATGCCGTTCCCGAACCGTGCCTGGGTTCGGATCCGATTCTTCTTGCGGTGGGAACGGTGCGCCCCGACAAGAATGCGCTGCTCATCGTCGATGCGCTGGCCCTGCTGGAGACTCGGGGCGGTCCGGCCTGTCGGATGGTCTGGCTCGGAAAGGCCAAGCACAACCTCGCGATCGATCGCGAGTACGACGCGGCGGTGCGGGACCGGATCGCCCGCGCGGGACTGCAGGACCGCTGGCGCTGGGCGGGTCAGCATCCGGAGCCCGTCCGCTTCTACCGCGCCGCCACGGCGCTCGTTCACGCCGCCACGGTGGAAGGGCTGCCGAACGTCGTGTGCGAGGCGCAGACCGTCGGGCTGCCGGCGGTCCTGAGCGATGTGCTGGATCACCCTCTGATGATCGAGAACGGTGTCAATGGCTACCGCTTCGATCCGACCAGCGCAGAGACGCTCGCCGCAGCCCTGGAGCGCCTGCTGTCACTCGGTGCGGAACGGATGACATCGCTGCGCACCCGGTCCCGCGAGCTGGCCCTGGAGCGCTACTCGATCGACCGGTGCGCCGACGAGTACGAGGCGCTGTTCGCCGATCTGGTGCGTGACCGGGCCGGCGGACCGATCTGACCGTGGCCCGGTCCGGAATCGACCCCGGCGCGAAGCTCAGCCAGCGCCGCGTCGCCATTCACCCCAACTCGTCAGCAGGGTGCGCCACCCCAGACGCAGTGCCTGCGGCAACAGGGCGAACAGGATCCGGTCGTTCGGGAACAGCAGCAGGGAGAAATAGCCCGACACGGCGTAGGACACCAGGGAGGCCCAGGCGGCGCCTTGCCCCCCGAACTCCGGAATCAGCAGCGAGTTGAGTACCACGTTGCACCCTGCCCCGAGCAGCGTGCGCCCGAGCACGCCGTAGCCGCTGCCGAGGACGATGCTCACCTTGGTCGTGACGCTCCCGATCGACACGAACACGAGCGACCAGGTCAGCACGGCGAACACGGGCACCGCACCCGCATAGCCGACCCCGAACAGCGGCACGATGGCGAGCCGGGACGCGGTGACGGCCAAGGCGGAGAAGCCCAGCGAGAACGCGACGAGACCGAGCAGCAACCGGCGTGCGCCATCCAGCAGGGCTTCCCGGTCCTCGCGCAAGGCCTCAACCATCGCGGGAAAGAAGGCGGCGGTGACGACGGCGGGAACGAAGTAGACGATCTCCGACAGACGGGCTGCCAGCGAGTACGAACCGAGCTCCTCCGGGCCGCGCAGGTGCATCAGCATCACTTGGTCGAGGCGGACGTAGACAATGATGCTCGCGGACGAGAGCATCAACGGCAGGGATTCGCGAAGCATCCTGTGCGCCAGGAGGCGCACTGGGACCGCGGTGCAGGCCGGGTGGGCTCTTTCCCGGCCCACGACCGACGCCGTCCTCGGGCGACGTAGGTAGACGACACCGAGCAGCAAGGCCTGCAGGGCAGCTTCCATCACGAACAGCCAGATCACCTGATCGGCGGGCAACCGCATCGCGACGAAGGCGAACAGCAGTGCCAGGGACAGCGCCGACTGCAACGCGTTCGCGATCGCCGTGGAGCGCGAACGCGCCCGCGCCTGAAACCAGCACTCCACCACGAGCGAGGACCGGAACAAGAGGGTGATAGCCGCCACCGACTGGAAGTGCGCTGCCCGCTCGGAGAGTCCACCGACGGTGGCCGCCGCCACCAGCACGGACCCCATCAGGCACCCGATCGCGAGTCTCGCGACGAAGCCGACGCGCATCGCGCCCGTTCCCTCGCCCGGCTCGTCGACGAGCTCGCGAACGAGCACGGTATCGGCGACGACGGCCAGACCCACACTGGCGATGGAGACAAGCCCGAGCGCGTAGTTCAGCTCGCCGAACGTCACGGGACCGAGATACCGGGCGAGCACGAGCAGAGAGATTGCACCGTAGCCGATGCGAACGACGCGCTCGACCAGCATCCAGACCGTGTTGACCCGATAATTCGGCACCGGCGTGGTCACGAGGATGAACGCGGTGGCCGCCTGACGGGCAACGCCCCGGACGTGACACGCTTGAGCGACAGCGCGGGACGCTCGACGAGGTGCCAGGACGCGTAGGCGAGCGCGGGCGTGGCGAGCAGGACGATCAGGAAGTTCCATGCCGGATCGGAACCACCGCGATCGATCAGCACGTTGATGACCGGCATCTGGTAGATGTATATGCCGTAGGACAGGTCCGCCCGACCTACTAGCGGCATCGTCCGGACGGCATTCGGGTGTGCGAACGAGATCACGAGCAGCGCCAGGAACACCAGCGGGACCGGGTGGAGCCAGTTGCCCTGCACGCGCAGGTCGAGCTCTCCGCACACCAGCGACACCACGGTGTAGAGCATCAGGAACGCGATGGCACGCCCTCGCAGCACCGGAAGCAGGGAGTCGGCGAACCGCTGCAGGACCATGCCGCACAGGAAGGCGAAGAGATGGGGCGCGATCGTGACGCCGAAGAGCTTGCCCACAATGCCTGGATCGGCATCGGCCACGTGCATGCCGAGCCGATTGACGAGCGCCAGCACCAGCGCTATCGCGACCATCACGACGAGGCGCCACCGCAGCCGATCCAGCAACAGGATCATCACGGGTAGCAGGGCGTAGAACTGCAGCTCCACCGGAATCGTCCACAGGTTGCCGTTGCTCACCCCCACACCGAAGGGGCGGAAGAATTCGGGGTTGTAGAACTGTCCGAACGTCAGCTGGGCCAGCGTCCACGCGAGCAGTTCCTCGGGTCCCGCATCCACGCCGAACCAGACGACTGCCAGCAGCAACGTGAGCGCGAAGCACACCCACAACGCCGGGTAGATGCGCAGCACGCGGTTCGTCGCGTAGACGCGAAGATCGGGGTTGCGCCGCCAGGCGCCGCTGATCAGGTACCCGCTCGTGACGAAGAACACCGGCACGCCCGGGAACCGGTCGAGCGCATCCACGAGCCACCGACCGCGCTCAAGCCCGAACAGGTGGTACGCGTGCACGACCAACACCTCGCCTGCGGCGAGCAAGCGCACGAGGTCGAAGTGGTTGCGCCGATCATCCACTCGCGAGTCCGACCCGGCAGCCGGCCCCCGCCTCAGCCGCGCTCCAGCGCGATATCCGTGCCGGAGCGGCGCGAGCCGCCACGACGACGCGAACGACGGCGCACCGCGGCACGGGTCCGCTCGCCGGCGACGCCCGAGAAGATCGAGCCGTTCCCGTTGTCGCGGATCAGGTGCAGGCAGGCCAGCGCGACGAAAGGCACGAGCATCTGGAACTTGTTGGTGAACGTCACGAGCGCCATGTCGAACACCATCTGCGAGCCGACCAGCAGCACGAAGGCGAGCTTCAATCTCAAGCTGTCCAGCAGCAGGGCCTCCCGGATCATCAGCCCGTACATCGCGAGCACCAGCAGCATGCCGAACGCTCCGATCGAGGACAACACATCGGCATAGTTGTTGTGCGCGTACTGACCCTGTTCCGCCTCGAACGCGCCGAGACCGGTACCCGTCAGCGGGTGGGCCAGGAACGTGTCGAACGCATCACGCGCCAGTCTCTCCCGCTCGTCGCGGCTGTCGTCATCGTTCTCGACCCCTGTCTCGAAACGGCTGGTGACCATCTCGATCACCTCGGCGCTCTCGAACTCCCCGCTGAGCGTGATGTTGGCCGTGCCGAAGCCCTGCGAGAACGCCAGCAGCCCGCCCGCGGCGATCACCAGCGGTACGGCGAGCAGGGGCCGGACCACCGAGCTGATGACGATCCAGACCAGAAGCATCGACAGCACCACGATCGCCGCGCGGGAGCCCGTGATGAACGTCATGGCCGTGAGTGCGGCGCACAGCATGAAGAGCACGCCGATCTCCACCATCTTCAACGCCGGGCTGCCCCGACGCTTGGGCACGGACAGGATGTGCAGGTAGGCGAAGAAGAGCGTCGCCGCGCCGATGTACCCCAGCAGGTTCGGCTGATTGACCGTCCCTCCGAAGCGCAACCCTTCGACCACGTCCAGGCCGCGCGACACGTTCAGGTCGATCAGGCCCAGGGCCATGGCGAGGTTGACCGCGCACGCGACGTACAGGCCGATGAAGAATCCCGTGGGGTTCCGGAAGTGGACGATGATGTTGTAGACGAGAAACAGGTTCAGCACGATCAGCGCGAGGGTGCGGGCCCGGCTGATCGAGAACTCCGGCTGGGACGACCACAGGATCGAAGCCGCGCCCAGCGCCACGGCGGCGGCGTAGGGCAGCAGCGGCAGCGGGAAGCGCATCCGGGTCTGGGTGACGACGACGTAGATCGCGAAGCTCAGGGTCATCAGCCCCGCGACGACGTACAGCAGCGCGATGAACGAACCGTTGTCGAACACCACCAGCGAGAACGCGTAGAGACCTAGGACGATGCCGAAGTAGAGCCTGAGGAGCGGGTTCGTTGAATGCATGGCGGAACGACCTCAGAACTGGAAGTAGATGAACTGCTCGACCGGGCGCAGGAACACGAACAGCAGGGCGAGCAGGCTGCCCAGCAGGACGCCCTCGGCAAGCGTCGCGAGCGCGAAGGCCCGCGCCACGAGTGCCGGCCACGCGCGGTGCACGGCGGCCACCAGCAGGAACCCCGCGAGCAGCGTGGCGGCCACCAGGTAGGCGTTCTCGCGCATACCTAGCCACAGGTAGCCACCTGGGTCCAGCAGCCGGCCATACAAGGCGAAGGCCTGGGAGGCCGAGTCCGCACGGAACGCCACCCAGGAGAGCATCACGAGCGGCAGCGTTATCGTCCAGCCGCCAAGCGATCGCGCCGCGCCGGGTAGTCGACTCCAGATCGGTGCGCCGAGACGGTACGCCGCGATCAGCACGGCATGCCACGCGCCCCAGAGCACGAAGTTCCATCCCGCGCCGTGCCACAGCCCCATGATGAGCCAGGTCGCGAACAGCGCGGCCCAGGCACGTCCGCGCCCCGCGACCCCGCGCGCCGGCGTCGATCCGACCGACCCATCGGCCGACGCAACCGCGCCGGCAAGCCCCCCGACCGACTCTCCCCGGGGCACTGCACCTATCAGAGGCAGGTAAAGGTAGTCCCGGATCCAGCTCGAGAGGCTGATGTGCCAGCGACGCCAGAACTCGCGCGGCGAGCGGGCGAGGTACGGGAACAGGAAGTTGGCCGGAAACTCCACGCCCATCAGCCGCGCCGAGCCCAGCGCGATCTGCGAGTAGGCGGCGAAATCGAAGTAGATCTGGAAGCCGAACAGGAAGGAGAGCGTCAGCACGTCGATGGCGCCGAGCGTGGCGGTCGGTTGCGCGAACCCGTCATCGACGAAGCCCGCCACGTTGTCGGCGAGCAGGACCTTCATGGCCAGGCCGCACACGATCCAGCGCAGCCCCGAGAGCACGCGCGCCGGATCGAATCGAGGTGATCGGGCGAGCTGGTGGACGAGCTCGCCGGCGCGCAGGATCGGGCCCGCGACCAGCTGGGGGAAATAGGTGACGAAGACGATGTAGAGGAGGTAGTCACGCTCGGCGGGCACGGCCCTGCGGTACACGTCGATCGTGTAGCCGATCGTCTGGAAGGTGTAGAAGCTGATGCCGAGCGGCAGCACGATCTCGGGATGCGGCAGCGCGAGTTCGAGACCCGCGATGCGTGCCACCACCTCGAGGCTGTCGAGCGCGAAAAGCAGGTACTTGAAGTAGGCGAGGAGCGCGAGGTTGATGACGATGGACACCAGCAGCCAGCGCCGTCGCGAATGTCCGTCGGCCGACTCCATGCGACGAGCGACCACGAAGTCGAGCGTGGCCGAGAAGATCATGAGCGCCGCGAAGTCCACACGCCAGAACGCGTAGAACGCGAGGCTCGCAGCACACAGCAGCGCAAGCCTTGCGCGGCGAGGCAACACCCAGAAACCTGCGACGACGGCGGCCAGGAAGACGAGGTAGGTGACGGAGTTGAAGATCATCTGGACGAGCGCGGTGGCGCGGCTCCGTTCCGCTCCAGCTCCTCGAGCAGGCGCTCGGCCAGGAGCATGTGGCCCGAAGCCCGGAAGTGCATGAAGTCGATCTCGGCACGCGCGTTTCCGGCGACGGTCGCCGAGGCGGTCGCCCCCCACAGTCCCGGTGGCACCAACGAGCCCAGATCAAGGAATCGTACGCCCGGTTCGGCACCGGGCGCGGCCGCCAGCCCGCTCACGGTCTCGACGAAGGCCGCGTATTCCCCGGGCACGTAGGGCAGCTCCACGTCCCCGCGGATCGGGGCTATGTAGAGGAGTACCTCGACGTCCCGAGCGACCGCCAGCTCGAGCGTGGCGCGCAGGGCCGCGAGGTTGGCCTCGTAATGCGCCGGAATCAGACGCCGCGCGGTCGAGGCCGAGATGCCCAGGACGGTGTTCCTGATGTTGTAGAGGGCGAAGACGGTCTTCGCGCGGAGTTCCGCCCTCCGGCCCCACAGCGCGCTCGCCCGGCCGAGTACCGCGTCGAGGGCTGACTCGGATCGACTCTGCCACGAACCACCCGTCGGTGCCTGTCCATCCAGAGTGTCTTTCCCGCCGTTTCCGACGTCGCGGCGTTCCCGTGCCAGCAGGGTTCGTCCGACTGCGCTCGCACCGAGCGAGGCGCGCGTGTCCGGATCGTCCAGGAGCGCTGCGATCTGCGGCCGCAGGCCGGTCTCGCGCATGTCGTCGAAGACCACGGGTAGCACGAGCGTGGTGAGGGGCAGCCGTGGCGCAAGGTAGGCGAACAGCGTGAGGTGCTCCTCGAGGTCGGCGTTCGGCTGGCTGAACGTGACGAGATCCCGGCCCAACGGCCGCAGACTCGCGTGCAGGAGATCCGTCGAGCTGCGCTCGCCTTCTCGGTACTGGTTCAGCGAGTGCAGCTGCGAGTTGCCGAGCCACAGCACCACGTCGTCGGCACCGCGAGCGTCGAGCACCGCGAGACAGTCCGGTGCGTCCCTGGTGTCCCGGCAGTGAATCGGGCCGGATCCGACGCGCGCGAACACGTCGGTGGTGTCGGCTCCGGCTGCCGCGGCGAGCTCGAAGTCGGTCTCCGCACCGCGGCCCGCGTGCAGCAGCAGCAGGACGGCCACGGGCACGGCCAGCACGAATGCCCGACCGGTGTTTCGGTCCAGCGGTACTGCACGGGGGCGGATATCCATCGCCGGACCTACCGTCGTACCAAACGGTCTTCGATGACGAGCACATCCATGGAGGTCCGCAGGAAGCAGTCCAGCGCCTCGTCGGGTGTGCACACGACGGGCTCGTTCTCGTTGAAGGAGGTGTTGAGCAGCATCGGCACGCCGGTGAGCGCCTCGAAGCGCTCGATGAGATCGTGGTAGCGGGGATTGGTCTCGCGGGTGACCGTCTGCAGCCGTCCGGTACCGTCGACGTGGGTGACGGCGGGAATGCTCTCGCGTCGCTCCTCGCGGATGCGGAACACCTGCATCATGAACGGCACGTCCTCGTCCTGCTCGAACCAGGCGTCGACGGACTCCCTGAGCACCGAGGGCGCGAAGGGCCTGAACGACTCACGACGCTTGATCTTGCCGTTCAGGATGTCCTTCATGTCGGCTCGGCGGGGATCGCCCAGGATGGAGCGGTTGCCGAGCGCCCTCGGGCCCCATTCCATGCGTCCCTGGAACCAGCCGATGACCAGGCCGTCGGCGATCGCCTGCGCCACCTCACCGGCAAGCGCCTCCCGATCGAGCCGTCGCACCGAGCAGCCTGCCGCGTCGAGCTCGTCGCTTCGCGACGACAACGTCGCATCCACGGCCGCCGCATCGAATTCCGGTCCCCAGTAGGAGTGATCCATCACGAAGCCGCGCTCACCGCCGAGCCGGTGCCAGACGCTGAACGCCGATCCGATCGCGCCGCCCGCATCTCCCGCCGCCGACTGGACGTAGACTTTCCGGAAGGGTGTCTCGAGCAGGATCCTGCCGTTGGCGACCGAGTTCATGCCGCAGCCGCCGGAGATCACGACGGCATCCACCGGGTGGGCCGCGTGGGCCTGACGCAGCAGGTGGAAGAACGCTTCCTCGTACATCGCCTGCACCGAACGGGCGATGTCGTGGTGGTGCTGCTCGAGCGGGGCACCGGGCTCGCGCACCGGGCCGAGTCGTTCGGCCAGCACGTCCGAGTACAGGCGCGCGACGCTCGGCACGCCGCCATCCCAGCCCTCGGTGACGTTCTGCCGATGGTGCACGAAGCAGTCGAGATCGAGCTCGTAGGCCCCGTCCGGGAGCAACTTGACGATGCCGCGCATCTCGTCCATGCGCGTCGGCCGGCCGTAGGGGGCCAGGCCCATGACCTTGTACTCGTCGCCGTAGTGCGGGAACCCGAGGTACTGAGTCAGGCCCTGGTAGAAGATCCCGAGCGAGTGGGGGAACAGCACGCGCCGGTCGATCTCCAGCTCGCCGCCCCGTCCGATGCCCCATGCGGCGCTGGCGAAGTCGCCGAAGCCGTCCACGGACACCGCGACAGCCTCGTCGAAGGGGGAGACATGGAAGGCCGACGACAGGTGGGCCAGATGATGCTCGACCGCATGGGTGCGGCCACCGAAGGGGGTATCGGGAAACGCCTCGCGCAGGCGATCCGTCAGCGAGTCGCGCTTGCGCCGGTTCCGCAGTTGGCGCACCACCCGCGCGGGGCTCAGGCGATGCCGCACGGCGTAACGCGCCTTGGCCGCGAGGTTGGTCCGAGAATCCTGGTTGACGGCGACGTGGTCCACATCGGAGAGCCGGAGCCCGGTCGCGTCGAGGCAGTAACCGATGGCCTGGCTCGGGAACCCCGCCCAGTGCTTGACGCGTCGGAACCGTTCTTCCTCGGCGGCGGCCACCAGCCTGCCATCGATGACCAGGGCCGCAGCCGAATCGCCGTGGTAGGCATTGAGTCCGAGAATCACCATCGACGGGCTGTCCGGGCAGTTATGGGGTGTCGGCGGACGGGCACGAAAGCGTGAGGCGGCGCGTCGATGGGAATGGTCGCACGATCCACCGGCGTGGCGACACCGCGCCGCCTGTGACACAGCGCCGGTTTCGACGGGTTCGAGGGCAGGTGGACGACTCACCCGGGTGCGCCGTCACGGTAGGATGCCGCGCACCCGCCGAATCCAGCAGAGACGAACGCACGATGCTCGATGACGACAGCCACATCCCGGTGGATCGCGGTTCCGAGCGACAGTTCGGTCTGGTCGTCGGCGGCATCCTCGCGATGCTGGGTGCGCTACCCGCGGCGTTCGGCGACCCGGTGCGCTGGTGGCTGATCGTGCCGGGCACGGCCCTCGTCGCGTTGGCACTCGTTCGACCCGCCCTGCTCGCGCCGCTGAACGCGCTGTGGTTTCGCCTCGGCCTGCTGCTGGGAGCGGTCGTGGCGCCGGTCGTGATGGCACTCGTGTACCTGCTCACCGTCGTGCCGATCGGGCTGGCAATGAGACTGATGGGAAAGGACCTGCTGGGCACCCGGCTCGAGCCGGAACGCGAGAGCTACTGGATATCTCGAACCGAGCCCGTGCAGCCGATGCGCAAGCAGTACTGAGACACGCAGATGAAGTCGTTCCTCGTCGAGTTCTGGGAGTTCCTGAGGGAGCGCAGAAAGTACTGGCTACTGCCGGTGTTCGCCGTGCTCGTGGTGTTCGGCGGGCTCATAGTGCTCAGCCAGGGCTCGGCGATCGCGCCGTTCATCTACACCCTCTTTTGAGCCGCCCGTGAGCGCCATACTCGGTATCTCGGCGCTCTTCCACGACAGCGCAGCCGCGCTCGTCGTCGACGGCCGGATCGTGGCGGCCGCCCAGGAGGAGCGCTTCACCCGGATCAAGCACGATCCGGCCTTCCCGGACCGCGCGATCGACTACGTGCTGGCTGAGGCAGGCATGACGCTCGCGGATGTCTCGCACGTCGTCTTCTACGACAAGCCCTTCCTGAAGTTCGAGCGCCTGCTGGAGACCTACCTCGCGACCGCACCACGAGGCTTCCGCTCGTTCGCCAAGGCTATGCCGGTCTGGCTCCGGGAGAAGCTCTTCCTGAAGGACTTCCTGCTCCGCACGCTGCAGCGTCGGCATCCGGGTTTCCACCATCGCCAGCTCGCGTTCGCAGAGCACCACCTCAGCCACGCCGCGAGCGCGTTCTATCCCTCACCTTTCGACGAGGCACTGGTGCTGGTGCTCGACGGTGTCGGCGAGTGGGCCACCGCGAGCGTCGCCATCGGTCGCGGCAACGAGCTCCGGATGGTCAAGCAGCTCGATTTCCCGCACTCGCTCGGGTTGCTCTACTCGGCGTTCACCTACTACACCGGCTTCAAGGTCAACAGCGGCGAGTACAAGCTCATGGGGCTCGCCCCCTACGGTACGCCGCGCTTTCGCGACCTGATCGTCGACGAATTGATGGATCTGAAGGCCGACGGCTCGTTCCGGCTCGACCAGCGATACTTCGACTACGCCAGCGGGCTTCGCATGGTCAACGATCGGTTCTGCAGCCTCTTCGGGGAGCCCGTGCGCAGGCCCGAATCCGACGAGCTGACACCCTTCCACATGGACGTCGCCGCCTCGATCCAGGCCGTGACCGAGGAGGTGCTGGTGCGCATGGTGCGCGCGCTCGTCCGCGAGCACGGCATCCGGCAGGTATGTCTCGCGGGCGGCGTGGCCCTGAACTGCGTGGCCAACGGACGGTTGATCCGAGAGGAGCTCTTCGACCGGCTCTGGGTCCAACCCGCGGCCGGTGATGCGGGGGGGGCGCTCGGCGCGGCGCTGCAGCTCTGGCACGCCGAGCTCGGCAAAGGCCGCACGGTGGATGCCGGAGACTCGATGCGTGGCAGCTACCTCGGCCCGCACTACGCCGATGCCGCCATCGCCGCGGAGCTCGATGCTGCGGGCGCCGTGTACGACCGCCTGGACACCGATGCAATGATCGAGGCGGCCGCCGAGTGCCTCGCCGTCGGACAGGCGGTCGGGTGGTTCCAGGGACGCATGGAGTTCGGGCCCCGTGCGCTGGGCGGGCGCTCGATCCTGGCGGACCCCCGTTCGGAGGAGATGCAGCGCACGCTGAACTTGAAGGTGAAGTTTCGCGAAAGCTTCCGTCCCTTCGCGCCGTCGGTGCTCGCGGACGATGCCCGGGACTGGTTCGATCTCGACGCGATCAGCCCCTACATGCTGATCGTGGCGGGCGTGGCCGAGTCGAGGCGGCAGGCGATGAGCGACGCCGAGCAGGGCCTCTTCGGCATCGACAAGCTCAACGTCCGGCGCTCCGAGGTGCCGGCGATCACGCACGTCGACTATTCCGCCCGCGTGCAGACCGTCGACGGCGAGCACAACCCTCTCTATCATCGACTGATCGAGGCATTCAAGGCCCGAACCGGTTGCCCGATGCTTGTCAACACCTCGTTCAACGTACGCGGCGAGCCTATCGTGGGCACACCGACGGACGCCTTCCGCTGCTTCATGGGGACCGGCCTCGACGTCTTGTTCATCGGCAACCACCGGCTCGACAAGGCGAGCCAGGACGCGGCTTCGCTCGAAGACTATCGCGATCGGTACGAGCTCGACTGATGATCGTGCCGCGCCCCACGCCCTCGGTCGGCCGACGGGCAAGGGATCTGGGAGTCGTGCTGTTCAGCCTGCTCGCGACCTGTGGGCTACTCGAGACCGGGCTGCGCGTGGCGGGAGTCGCCGCGACCCCGGCCTACACGCAGCCCGTCGACCCCACCGCCCCCTACCTGCACTACCGCGCCGACCACGCGTTCCGCTTCGCGCGCGACTGGCGCGGTACCGCCTCCGTCGATCACCATGCCAACGACCACGGTTTCGTGGTGCCGTGGGACTTCGGAGACGCCATCGCGGGGCCAGGCTTCGCGAGCGAGGGCCGCGTCGGCGGCACCGTCGCTCTCCTCGGCGACTCCTACGTCGAGGCCCTGCACGTGGGCCCGGAAAGCAGCATCGGAGCACGTTTGCAGGATGCGACGGCGGCTACCGTGCTGCCCCTGGCGACCTCAGGTGCCTCGTTGGCGCAGTACTTGGGCTACCTGCGCCTGGCCCAGGAGCGCTTCGCGCCGGATCGCTACATGTTCGTGATCGTCGAGAACGATTTCGACGAAAGCCTGCTGGCCAGACAGGCGCTGCCGGGCCGCTTCTACTTCGACGAGGCTCAGGGCATGCGCGCCACCCTCGTGAACTTCCAGCCCTCGACGTTGCTCGGCTTGCTGCAGCGCAGCCATCTGTTGCAATATCTCATCAAGAACCTCGCCGTCGGTCGCCAGCTCGCGGCACTGCGTGGAAGCGGCCCATCGCCCGGACTCGACGACGCCACCGTGGAGCGCTCGCGCGCCGCGATCCGTCACTTCCTGAGCGAGATAGAGCGGCGGGTGCCCGACACCTCGAGGGTGCTTTTCGTCGTCGACGGGCGCCGCCGTTCGCTCTACCTGACGGAGCATGCCGATGCGGCGACGGGCATCGACCCCCGCGATACCCTGCTGCTCGACTTCGTCGCGCAGGCCAGCGCGGCGGGATTCGCCATCGCGGATCTGCAGAAATCGTTCGCCGCGCACCATGAGCGCACGGGGGAGCGCCTGGAGTTCTCCGATGATTACCACTGGAACGCCACCGGCCATGAGCTGGCCGCCCGGGCAGTGCTCGACAGCGGCTTCCTCGAACGCTGAGGCTCAGGCCCCGAGACGCGTCGGCGTCTCGAGCAATGCCATGAACCTGGGCACGCCTACGCTCACGTCGTTCTCGCGCTCCACGTCACGACGAGCGCGCGCGCCGAGCCGATCCCGCAGCGACGGCGAATCCAGCAGCTCGCCGAGGCGTTCCGCGAGCGTCGCGACGTCACCCACGCCCACGAGAAATCCGTTCTCCCCATCGTCGACGACATCGACCGCCGCCCCCACGTCGGTACTGATGACCGCGAGTCCGCTCGCCATCGCCTCCAGCAGGGAGTTGGAGAGCCCTTCGGCATGACTCGGCGTGACGAACACGTGACTCGACAAGAGTAGGTCCGCCTTGTCCGCCCCTCCAGTCCACCCCCGGAACTCCACGTTCGGTAGATCACGTTCGGCAGCGAAATGCTCGGCCGCCTCGCGGTCGTCGCCGTCGCCACAGACCACCACGCGAAAGGTTCCGGCGAGGGTCGGCCGGGCACCCATGAGGGCGTCCACCGCTTTCAGCAGCTCGAATATGCCCTTCTCGCGAACCAGCCACGCCATGAACAGCACCGTCACCGGCGTGTGCTTCTGCCCGGACGTGCCCACGGGATAGGCGTCGACGTCGAGCCAGTTCTGCACCACTCGCAGCGACGCCTCGTCGGGCGTGTACTCCCGGTAGAAGTCACGCCAGAAGGCCGACTGGCACACGATGCTTTCGCACCGCGCGAACACCCGGCGGGCGAAGCGAGCCTGCGCGGAACGCGATTCGAGCTCGCCCTGCAGGAAACCCGATGTCGGTGCGAAGACGACGGGCACCGAGCGTGCGGAGGCGATGAGCGCCATGAGCCCCTTCTCCCAGAACGAGGCGCCGTGCGCGCAGAAGATCAGCGCCTTGTCAGGTCGCTCGCCGACGAGGGCTCGGGTGAACGACACGAGCCGACCGGCGGCGGCCAGCGCCCGTTCGCGCAGTGTGCGCGCCTTGTTGGTGCGCGCCGTGCTGTCGATCAGCGTCCACTCGAACCGCTCGGCCTGGGCGGAACGCAGCAGCGTGCGGCAGGCGTAGGTGACGCCCCCGACGGTGCCGTCCGCGCCGCTCGGCTCGAACGCACCGACGAAGAGGATGCGCGGCCGGCCGCGGTGCGCGCCGGTCACGCTCGCTGGGAATCTCATGACCCACGATTGTACGTGCTCCGCGGCGTCCGACCGTAGAATGACGACGTCAAGGGGCCCGGAGGCGCGTCCACGGTGTGCGGCATCACGGGGTTCTGGACACGAGGCGACGGTACCGGCATGGCGGATGCCATGGAGACCCTCGCTCGGATGACCGCGGCGCTGACGCACCGGGGACCGGACGACCAAGGCACGTGGCACGACGGTGCCCGTGAGGTGTTTCTCGGCCAGCGCAGGCTGTCCGTGCTCGATCTCTCGCCCGCCGGCCATCAGCCGATGCACTCGTCCTGCGGGCGATACGCGCTCGTGTTCAACGGCGAGATATATGACCACCTCGCCCTCCGCGAGTCGTTGGAGCGCGCGGGTCGGGCGCCCGGCTGGCGCGGTCATTCGGACTCGGAGACGCTGCTCGCTTGCGTGGCCGCCTGGGGAATGGAGAGGACACTCGAGCGCGCCGACGGCATGTTCGCGATCGCCCTGTGGGACGACGCCGAGCGGGCGCTGTGGCTCGCACGCGACCGGCTCGGCGAGAAGCCGCTCTACTACGGCACCCTCGGTGGGACGTTGATGTTCGGCTCCGAGTTGCATGCGCTGAAGCCCCACCCCCGCTGGCGCGGCGAGGTCGACCGGCAATCGGTGGCGGCGTTCCTACGCCGATCGGCCGTGCCTGCACCGCGCTCGATCTATGCGAACGTGCACAAGCTGCCTCCCGGGCACCTCATCAGGCTCGGGTCACCCGAAGACACGGCTCGGACACCGACCTGCTACTGGAGCCCGCACGACGCGGCTGTCGAGGGCGTACGCCGTGTCGCCTCCGACGGGATCATCACGTCGGAGGCGGCCTACGCGGACGAGTTGGAGGTCCGGCTGCAGGACTCGGTCCGTGCACGGATGCTCTCGGACGTCCCGCTCGGCGCGTTCCTGTCGGGCGGTATCGACTCTTCGCTCGTGGTGGCGCTCATGCAGCGCGAATCATCGCGCCCCGTTCGAACCTTCACGATCGGCTTTCGCGAGGCCGGGTACGACGAGGCCCCCCACGCTCGCGCGGTGGCGGCGCACCTGGGTACCGATCACACCGAGCACTACGTGGACGCCGCGCAGGCGCTCGAGCTCGTGCCGAGGCTGGCGTCCCTGTGGGACGAGCCCTTCGCCGACGCTTCGCAGATCCCCACCTACCTGGTGTCGGCGCTCGCGCGCGAGTCGGTCACGGTGAGCCTGTCCGGCGACGGCGGCGACGAGCTCTTCTACGGCTACCCGAGATTCGAGCAGGCGCGGGCTCTGGCGAGCACGATGGATCGGTTGCCGCAGCCCGTGCGACGTGCGCTCGGACGGGCGGGCCCGGTCGCGGCGAGCCTGGCCGATGCGCTGACAGGGCCTTTGTCGGCCATCCCGCGCAGATGGCTTGCCCGAGCCGCCCTGGCGGGGCACGTCCTGTCCGCGGACGATCACGACGGGCTGTATCAGCGTCTGATCGAGCTGCAAGCGCGTCCACCAGTACTCGACGCCGCCGGGAAGCCGCTGACTTCTGTTCGGAGCACCGCCGGAGCCGTGGACATCTCGCTCCGGTTCGAGGACAGGATGATGCTGGCCGATCAGACAGGCTACCTCCCGGATGTGGTCCTGGCCAAGGTCGACCGCGCGGCCATGGCGGTGGGCCTGGAAACACGGGCGCCGTTTCTCGAACGGGGCCTGGTCGAATTCGCGTGGCGCGTCCCGCCGGAGCTGAAGCTGCGCGATGGGCAGGCGAAGTGGCTACCGCGACAAGTGCTCGACCGGCACGTGCCCAGACACCTGGTGGAGCGTCCCAAGCAGGGTTTCGGCGTGCCGGTCGGCCAATGGATGCGCGGACCGCTGCGCGACTGGGTCGAGGCCCTACTCGACGAGCGCACGCTGCGCGAGCAGGGGCTGCTGGACGTGCGCGCCGTGCGGAGAGTGTGGGAATCACACCGTGACGGAGCGGCCGATCGGACCTATCCGCTGTGGTGCCTGCTGATGCTGCAGGCATGGCTGGAGCGGGAAGGCCAGACGAATCCATGAGCATCCGGCTCCCCCTCGATTTTGCACCGGGATAGTTCGTCCGAAGCAGGCCTTACAGACGCCGAGGAAACGTTCTGACCCGGCTCACGCGAATATCCCCACGCGGAGTCGGCGTGGCTGACTTCGCGCGGTGACGAACCGGCGCACGGTTCTCGCGGAACGACGTGGGCACGGCCACCAGGAACGCGTCGCACGGCGACGGGACGATGGTGGCACGCGGGTTCCCGGCCGTCAGCGCGGCGCGCGCCGCGATGTCGAGACCGACACCAGCGCGTCGATGACGGTGTTGCCCGTCACCAGGACGAACGCGGAGTCGACGTTCCTCGGCCAGCAGGTTGTCGCGCGCCCGCGCGGTGGGCGCGTGGTGGCGGGCCGCCAGCGTCCCGACCAGGCGGCGGTTGCCCTCCTCGGGTCACGGCGACAGCGGGTCGCCGGTGCACAGCCCCGCCTCCGGCGAACGAGGTCGCGGCGAATCAGACGATGATGTCGGGAGGTCGCTCCCGTAGACGAGCGATGTCCACCGTGGCCGCACCCTCGACGAACGTGCGGGGAGCGGGAACGAGCACCTCATCGTCGGACGGCACGTCGTACGCTCCACCAGGGCTCTCTTCCCGTTCGTCGTGCGGCGGCTGCCCATCCATGGATGAAGAGACACCGACGGATGAAGTCTCCCCCTCGGACGGCGGAGGCGTCGCGCCACCGGGTGCGGCACCGGCACCGGCCGACTCGCCGGTCTTGCCCCATATTCCTCCGTGCCTGTGGAACGCGATCGCGGACGGAATGGCGATCGCCGCGTACACCAGTGCGCCGACCCCGAGCGCGGTCACCGGCGGCACCGATGGCAAGACGTTCGTCAGCAGCGCGCACGCCCCACCCAGCATCATGGCCGCACCGACCCGACGTCCGTAGCACCAGCGGCTGCGCAGCAGCGGCGGTCGCGGCCGCACGAACGGGTTGGAACGTTCGGCCACGAACGCGAACTGCACCCAGGAGAGGGCGAGCAGGGCGAGCACGAGCGTCGGAGGCGACAGGATGGACATCGCGGAACCGCTGACGGTGCGAAACGTGCCACGAGGTTACGCCGCCCGGTGCCGTCGGAGGGCGACGGATCCGCTGCCTGCCCGACCGGCAACCTCGGTCCGGAACGGCGACCCGCCACCCATCGAGGCGGGTCGCCGTCGGAGCGTCCCGAATCAGGAACCGCGGACCGCATCCTCCCGCACGGCCTGCTGCGTCCCGCCGGTCCGGTACGGCCCCCGGTCACCGATTCCGGCGCCCGCCACGACGGGCGTCCTGAACACCACGTGGCCGCCGAGGCGCCATACGATCCGCACGCCGTCGATGATGCAACCGCCGTCGATCGCGACCGATCGGACCGCCCGGTGCGACAGCGTCGTGCACTCGATGGCTCCGGCGATCGTCAGCGATACCGGGCGGCCATCGCCGGTACCGGTGAGACGCAGTGCCGTCGCCGCGGGCACGTCGCGCATGCCGGTCAGCAGCAGGAACCCGAGCATCGTCACGGGCAGGAGTGCCCGGCGCGACGCGCCGTCCAACCCGAACGGATGTTCCGCCGCCGGACGATCGGCGGGCAGCTGCGTGCCGAGCGCGATCAGCATGGCGACGACGAGGATTCCCGTCAGGATCGACAGGTCGACGATGGAGGATGTCCCCGTCGGCGCACTCGTCACGCCATCGATCAGCAGCACCACCACGACGATCACCCCGGAGGCGATCAGCAGCGATGCGCACTCGAGCGACCACCACAGGACCCTGCGCCGCCTCGCTTCGACGACGCGTCGTGCGGCGAGGGCACAGAGGATCGGAGGGCAGATCGCCAGTCCGACACGCATCGTCCGGTCGAGGTGGTCGGTGATCGCGAGCAACAGGCAGAGGCCCGACAGGAACACGACGCCCGCGGCCCACCAGGCGCTGTTCGGCAGTGCGCCGCATCGGCCCCGAAACGTACCGGAGCCGGTGGCGCGCTCGGCGAACGGCCCGAGCAGCAGGGCACCGACCAGCAGGAGCAGGCCGACGAGCGAGCCCGCGACGAGCATCGCGATGCCGGCCGCGAGCGTGAGAACGAGGCCGAACTCCTGGATGTCGAAAGGCACGCGGATGTCGTGCTCCCATCGATACCGGAACATCAGGAACGCACCGACGACGATCGGGATCGCCGTCAGCGCACCCGATGTCGACACGAGCCTTCGGATCGCTCGCCTCCATTCGCTCATCGGTCCAACTCGCCCATGCTCGACAGCCTCCGACATCACGCCGATATCGCGACAAGGCTCTATCCGAGCATCGCCCGGTTCGAGCGCGCTCCGCGCTATGCCAGGGACCGGAACGCCGCCGTGCCGACACCCTACTCCGAACACGACGTTCGAGTGATCGCGTTTGCCGGGGAGGCACCGACAATCGATCCTGCTCGAACCGCCCTCCAGCTCTCCCGTGTCCGGCACGTGTCCGGATCGACACGCGCTCCGACGGCGCCGCACTGTCATGGATCGCGCCCCGTTGCCCTCCAAGACCCTACCAAAAGGTAGAGTCATGGGCCCCTCACCCGGCTCCGCGCCCCTTTCATCTTGCCTTCGATACTCCCTCCTCGACGAGCCACGCCTCGCATCGCCCCGACGCTCGTTGTCGTCGGCACACTCGCCGCCCTCCCCGGCGCCCCGCTCGCGGCACCCGACCCGGACGCCCTGCTGAGCTTCGACCAGCAGCACCCGATGCTGGCGGGCGTGGAGGATCGGCCGATGGTGGAAGTGTTCCCTGACGGCCGCGTGACGGTCTTCCGCGATGCGTTGCGTCGCAATCCCGGCGAACACACGTTCGCGCTCGAAGACGCGGCGCTCGAGCGGTTGCTGCAGCTCGCGGGACTGGGCCTGTCGACCGCGGCGGCCGCCCCGGACGAGACCTTGGAAGCCGACCTGGCGAAACCCGTGGCCGGCACGATCGTCAGCGCGATCGGCGACCCCACGGCGTCGCTGATCGGCGTGGCCGCCACGCTACGGCCCGGCACGATCGTACCCCCGCCCGCACCGGGCGACGACGTCTCGATCGTCGCGTCCTCGAACGAGGCGGCCGGGTTCGTCACCCTGGTGGTGCGACAGACACCCGGTCCGGCAGGGCCGGACGGTCCCGATACCGGAGCTGACCCGCTGTTCGACGTCAGCGCCGTCGTCGATGCGCCGGGCGCCGCGCCGCCGCCGCCCGGCACCGAGGTGTCTCTGAGTGCGGACGAGGGTTCGCCCGGCGCACTTGCCGTGACGGCGGATCCGCTGCGTGCGCTGGAACTTGCGCTGATCGAACTCTACCTGCTGCCCGATGTCGTCGCGGGAACCAACCGATGAAGCCCGTTTCCGCCCTCGCGACGCATGCCCTCGCGACTTTCACCGCCTTCCTGCTGACCGGACCCGCCTGGGGGTCGACCTCCATCTTCGCGAACTCCGAGTCGACAGTGGATTCGACCACGCACGCCCCGCGCTACCGCGGCATCGGCGGGAACATCGAGGTGGGCGTCTGCATCGTGCCCGGCACCCCGAACGCGACCGACATGGAACGACCGCTGAAGAACGCGATCGCGACGTGGAACGGCCTGAAGCCGACGTCCGCGAACGCGCGCCGGAACATCATCTCGAAGCTCGACTTCGAATCCGTGCTGCTGCACGAGCTCGGTCACTGCCAGGGCCTCGGACACACGAACCTCGGAAATCAGGCAGGCGTCAGCGGGTCGCGCGCGAACTACGGGGCATCGCTGGTCGGTGGTAACGGCCGTTTCGACACCGCCCCCGGGCCCGACGGCGTGATCGCCACCGCCGATGACGCGCGCGGCGACGACGTCAACACGTTCCGCTTCTTCGCGGCCACGAACGATCCGTACACTCTGCCGGATCCCGTGGACGCGACCACCTACACCCGCGATGCTTCGCGGCTGCCGACCGGAGACCGCTTCCCCGTCGGCTCCGATCACGACGTGTCGGCGCTGCCCCGGTTCCGCTCGCGCTGGAGCGAGGCGGTGATGAACCAGCTGACCTTCGGCGGTGAGGTGCAGCGCACCCTGGCGCACGATGACGTCGCGGGCATCCGTTACGCGAGAAGCGGTGCGGATCACCTGCAGGACAACAGCGACGACTACACCGTCGCGATGACCTACCGCGGCATCACCGTGGGCACGAACGCGGCGCCGTGCGACATCACGGCCGCGATGGACGCGAGCCGCACCGGTTTCGCCTTCTGCGGGGTTCGTGCCACCTTCTTCGACAACGACTCGAACGTCTCGCTCGTCAGCGCGGAGATGGTCTTCAACCCCACGTTCGACTGGGACTTCAACCCGACACCGCCGTGCACCGCCTCGAAGGCGTTGCCCGAGAATCGCTGGGTGCAGATATCCCTGCCGTGCTTGGTGGGAGTGTCGACCGGGAACACCGTGCGTGCGGTCCTGGGGGACGATCTCGGTGAGGGCGACGTGGACGAGCGCTGGGCGGTATTCACCTACGAGTACGCGAACGGCACGGACGGCTCGATCACCGGCGCGTATCGCAGGCTGGGGCTGGACGACGCGCTGGAGAGCGGCGTCGGCTACTGGCTCCTCACCAGGGACGCCGGTAGAAGCATCGACGTGCAGGGCGAATATCCCTCGCAGCCGGACGTACCGCTCGGCATGGGTTGGAACATGGTGGGCAACCCCTTCCGGAACGATTCTCCCTGGGAAGAGGCGCTCGTCGTGTCGCCCGCCGACGAGGTGCTCACGCTCGCGCAGTCCGATCCGGCATCGGCCGGAACATCCGGCAACGCGGTGGGCGAAACGGACTGCACTGCGGTAGCTGTCCGTCCGGGTTGTGTCGTGGCACGCTTCGGCTACCGCTACGACCCCGGGACGCAAAAATACGAGGAGCTCGGAGAAGGGAGTTCACTCGGACCGTTCGATGCGTCCTGGGTGTTCTCGGCGTCACCGCGTGCCCGGTTCAGGGCGCGGATGACGGGGATCGAACGTCGGACACGTTGATGCGGGCAAACCGGCGTTCGTTCGCGTCCCGGCCGACCGAATGGAAGAACGGCAGTCTCGAAAACTACGCTTTTGTCCTGAACTTGCGGCGAGCGACATCCGGATACCGTACACCGCCTGTACCGATGGCAACGTGATAGTGCCGGCCATGCGGCACACCGTCACAAACGAGGCTTGTCTACCCGGGTATCCTATATTCGATTGACGATCGAGGCCCGGCAGCTCCCGATGACCCCGCATACGCCTACGATCGTGGCATTCTTGTTCCCGACGCTGCTCGTAGCGCACGGCGCCGCGGCGCAGCAAGTCAAGGGGGCGGATGAGAACGTCCCCCTGCCTGCGCTCGAAGCGGTCAAGCGTTCGGTGCTCTCGCCGAGCCTGTTGCGGTTGGTTCCGACGCGGCAGACGGCCCCCCTGCCCGGGCTTGGTCCTGGCGAGTCCGATGCTGGTGGGAACGACCGCACCGAGACTCTCGAGGCACTGCCGAACTCGCCGTTGCCGATTCGCGAGCGCCTGATCTCGCTGCGCATCGTGTTGATGCCCGGCTCCGAGGCGGATGGCATCGAGCGTGATCTGGAAGGCATCGGCATGCGCTCTGTGAACCGGCGCGGTGCGCTCGTCACCGGAACGCTGCCGATCGACTCGTTGGGACGCCTGGCGTCCCTGGGGGGAATAGCCGACGTGCGCCCGAGCTTCGCCGACCGACGCAGCGGCGTGACGACGACGCAAGGAGACGCGGCTGCCAACGCGGACCTCGGCCGTGCAAGCTTCAACGTGGACGGAAGCGGCTTCACCATAGGCGTGCTCGGCGACAGCTACGACTGCTTCGGTCAGGCGGCCAACGACATCGTCAACGGCGACCTGCCTACGGCCGGCGTCACGGTGCTGGACGACGGGTTTTGCGGCTCCGACGAGGGTCGAGCCATGCTGCAGATCGCCCATGACCTGGCTCCGGGCGCGGCGCTGGCCTTCCACACCGCCTTTCTAGGCGAGCTGGACTTTGCCGCAGGTATAGGCGAGCTGGTGCAGGCCGGTGCCGACATCGTCGTCGACGACGTCTTCTACTACGAGGAGCCGTTCTTTCAAGACGGCTTCATCGCGCAGGCAGCGCGGGACGTGGCCATCAACGACGACGTGCTGTATTTGGCATCGGCCGGCAACGCCGGGCGCACATCCTGGGAAGGCGTCTTCTCGGGAAGTGGTCAGTCGGTGTTCTCGACCGGGGACGCGCACGCATTCGCCCCAGGCGATGTCGTGCAGCGTCTGACGGTCGCTCCCTTCCGACGAGTGGTGATCGTGCTGCAATGGGACGATCCGTACACCACGCTCGACCCCGCCAGTCCCGGCCCGGACACCGATCTGGACATCGCGTTACTCAACGGCGCCGGCTCCGTTGTCGCGCTGGGAGCCGACAGCAACATCGGCTCGGATCCCTACGAGGTGCTGATCTACAACAACGGCCCCTCCACGCAGCAGCTCGATCTCGTGATAGAGAAACAGGTCGGCCCAGACCCGGGGCTCATGAAGTGGATCGCGTTCCGGGGCGTCGTCTCGATCGACGAACACGACACGGCCAGCGGCACAGTAGTGGGCCACGCCAACGCCGAGGCCACTTTGTCGGTCGGCGCCGTGAACTACGTGGACACGCCGCGCTTCGGTACGTCCCCGCCCGTGCTGGCGGCAACCTCGTCGGCCGGACCCGCTCCGATCCTGTTCGCCGCCGACGGTACCGCGATCATCGTGCCCCCGCGCGACAACCCGGACCTCATCGCCCCCGATGGCGGCAACAACACCGTCATCGGCTACGACAGCGATGGTGACGGGTACCCGAACTTCTTCGGCACTTCCGCCGCGGTGGTGCACGCCGCCGCCGCCGCCGCATTGCTGCTGGAGCGGAGTCCGGACGCGACACGCACCGACCTGGAGACGATGCTCGAATCCACCGCGATCGACGTCGGCGTCGCGGGCTACGACGAAGACTCCGGTCACGGACTGATCGACGCCGATGCGGCCTTGGCGAGCGTGGTCGTGGCTCCCACCATCGTCGCACCGGCAACGGGCACGACCCTTGCCGGCGAGGCCGTCGAGATCGAGTGGGCAGCCAACGACGCGAATCCGGACAACTGGCGCGTGACAGTCGGCAGCACACCACCGACGGGCGGCGCAGGCTCGTCGGACCTGTTCGACAGCGGTCCGCTCGGGCCTGGCGTTATCTCAATACAGGCGACCGGTCTGCCCCGGGACGGCTCGACCCTGTACCTGACGCTCGAGTGGACCGTCGACGGCGTCGTACAGGTCAGCACGGTCAAGATTCAGGCCGCCCCTTCCGTTGCACCGTCGCTCGTCGTGCCGGACCCGGCCTCGATCGACCCGCTGCCCGGGTCGAACGTCGACGTCTCCTGGAGTTCCGGCACGGACGCGATCGCGGAGTGGCGGCTGCGGGCCGGAACCGACGGGCCGCTGTCGCCCGACCGGTTCGACAGCGGCCTGCTGCCCGGCACCGCTACGGGTGTCACGGTGACCGGCTTGCCGCTTGACGGGCGGACGGTGTATCTCACGCTCGACCACCGTCTCGATGGCGACACCTTCCGAACGCTGGAGTACACGTTCACCGCCGCCTCCGACAACGGCTTCACGACCGTGACACCCGGTCGCTGGCACCTGCTGGCCGTACCCACGGGAAGCGAGGGAACGTTCGGCGAGTTCACGTCCGGGCATCTGGACCCGGCGGGCTTTGCCGACGAGGCGGCGGCCGAGCCATGGGTGGCCTACCGCTACGACTCCGAACTCGTGAGCCCGGTGACCGGCGCGATCGGCGGCTACGCCCTCGTGGACCTGACCGCGCCGCTGGACGCGCTCGACGGCGGCTTCTGGCTGCTGCATCTTGCGGCCGACCCGATCGATCTGGACATGCCGGACGATGCGGTGGACCCTGCCGGCGTCGCCTACCCCGCCTGTGCTCCGGGACGATTCTGCACCGTCGCCCCGCTGGCCGATGCCGGCGGTACGGGCGGCTGGCGCATCGGTGCAGTGCCGAGTTCCCTGGCCCCCGCGGTGAGCGAGCTGCGGCTGCGTACCATCGGCACCGGCACGGCGTGCGACGCGGGATGCGATCCGACGACGGCGGAGATAGAAGGGTTCGGCGGGTCCGTCGCGTGGCGCTACGACCCGCAGGTTGGAGGCAGCGGCGCCTACGTCGGGCTCGCGGGATCCGACACCCTCGCCGGCTGGCATGGATTCTGGGTGCCGACGACGCCTGCCGGCGCTCAGTCTGGTGCCGAACTGTACGTACCGGTGCGCTGACTGGCAGCGCAGGCATCAGCGCTTCGTCAGAACCAACCGGTCGATGTCCACCGCGACGCTCTCTCCGGGTGCCGAGCTCAGCAGCGCCGCCGCGTCGTTGTCGACGCTCGGGAACCAGCGCTCGCCCACCTCCAGCGGCAGCCGCACCACCGTGCCTCCCCAGCGAAACACGACCTCGTCACCGCGCTGCTCGATGATGACCGAGGCGTCCGTCGCCGGTGGCGGCGCGGTGCTCATGTGCCGCTCGGCGAGCGTGGTGCCGCCACGCCAGTCGAGGGGACCGTCTTCGTCCGCATCCAGTGCCACGAGCCGCGCGGTCGCGCGCAAGGCGGACCCACCATCCGTGCCTTCGATGACGTCGAGGAACAGGCCTGCCAGCACGAACCGTTGCCCCTCGGGAAGCTCGGTCTCGAACAGCACGCTCAGCAACGCGAACCCGGACGGTGGACCGGCATGTCGTGGCATCGTTCCCGCACCACGCTTGCCGCCGTCCGCGTCGCCGATCCCGTCTCGGGAGAAGGACGTCTCGCGCAGGGTGAGCACCCCCTCCAGACGCGATGTCTCGACCTGTCGCAGCGGCTCGAGCCGGGCAGTCTCGTCGGTGCGTGTGGCCAGGATGATCTCGGTGGCCGTCGATGTGCCGCCCCAGGTACGCAGCCGCGCGGCGCCGTCGGCGACCCACAACGCGTGACCCACGGCCCCGTGCGGACCATCGGACACCACCCGGTCCGCCGGCGAACCGGCGGACCGGCCATCGATCGACAGCGCCGACAGCTTCGTTTCCACCATCGCACGTCGTCCGGCGGAGCCACGGGCCGCGAGCCGCACGACGAGTGCGGCACCCACGGCGGGAAGCGCGGCGTCGACAGGGACCCGAATCGAGGTGTCCCCGACCCGCAACTCGATCCGGCCCGGTTCACCGACATCTATGGCGAAGGCGAGCGTGGAGCGATGCACATCGCTCCCAGGGGTCGTGGACTCGAGCGCTAGCTCGGTCTCGCCGAGCGCGACCAGCCTACCGTCGCCGTCGGGATCGACGTACAAGCCGACGACGACCCGATGCCCGTTACCGGCCGAATCCACCCCGACCCGAAAGCGAGCCAGCATGAGGGCGTCGTCGGACGACGCCAGCGGGATCTCCACCGAGACGCTCGCCGGCGCCGTGCCGGCGGTGGCCGACGCGCGCGTTGGGTCGACAACCTCCAGACGTCCGGCGACCCGACGAGCACCAGGCTCCAGCCTCAGAGTCCGCTCCAGCGTCGCGTCGGGGGCCTGCGACGCCAGGGTGGCCCCGAGTCGCAGCACGAGCGTATCGCCCTCACCAGTGACGGTCGTCGCGGGCGCGGCGAACTTGCCGAGATCAAGTCCGCTACCATCGAATTCTTCGTGCAGCGTGATGCGACCCGCGACGCCACCGTCGATCGGCACTGTGCCACCGACGGCCGGGACGGGTGATGTCGCGACGGGGACGACGGGCGGATCGTTACGGGCGGTATCGCGGTCGTCATCGAACAGGCCGGCCAACATCAGGCAGCACGCGTCACCGATGGCAGTGGACGCACCATCACCAAGTCCGGATTCTGGGACACCACCTGTAATGGATGACGACCCGGCATCGGCGATCGCGTCCGAAGGTTCTGTACCCGCCGACGGGGGCGCGGCGAAGGTGGCTACCGGTGGGTCGTCGTACTGCTCGTAGTAGGCGTCCGCAGCATCCATGTCGAATCCCATGTCGCCGTCGCCCGAGGCGGGAAAGGGCTCTGCAGGAACCGGGGGCACCGTCGCGTCACCGCCATCGACGACGTAGTCCTCGGTCGGTTTTGGGGTCGGAACCGGAGGCGGCTCGTCCGCGCCGTCGACGAACTCTCCTTCCAGCACCGGCGCGTCCAGGTCCATCGCCACCGACGTGGCGCCGGCCATGACGACATCTTGCGAAGCGTCCGCCGTCCGATCGCCACCGAGGAGTTGCGCCGCGCGCTGTGCGGGCGTGATCTCACCGTCGCCAGACGAGGCCTCCTCGGCAGGCGGCACGCTTTCCGCGAACGGCCTCTCCGGATCAGGTGTGATCGGAGGGGGGGGTTCAGGATCGGTCGCCGGGGTTGCATCAGCATCGAACACCAGACCGAGTTCCTCGTCGGTCGGGTCGTCGAAGGCTGGATCGTCGAACACTTCGTCCAGGAAGGCGTCATCGAAAGCGGGTGGCATGGACGATGCGTACGCGATCGGCGCATCGGTGCCCGGGGTCCCGCTTGGTACGGACCGAGAACTAGAATCGGCGGCCGGATCGGTCCGACGATCATGCCCGGAGGACGATATCGTCCCGGAATCGGACGCTGAATTGCCATCTGTGTCGGTTGGCGCCGAATCTGTCGGCGGGGCGGCCACGAGGGCGATGGCTGCGGGAAACGCGGGATGGACGATGACCTGAGATCCGACCCGGGACTTCGATCCGGACGTGGTGGTGCCGGAGAGAACGCTGACGAGCGCCACC
>JAULKR010016561.1:0-12879 GCA_032356305.1 Prasiola linearis | reverse complement strand
GTGTGTGTGTGTGTGTGTGTGTGTGTGTGTGTGTGTGTGTGTGTGTGTGTGTGTGTGTGTGTGTGTGTGTGTGCTTGAGTGTGTGTCATTGAAAACTGTTTCTTGTTCTGGAAGCTGATGTTTGATTGGAAGACTTTGATTGATGAAGCTTGCAACATGTATACATGTAACAAGGATCATCAATCAATCAATCAGTCAATCAATCAATCAATCAATCAATCAATCAATCTCCCTATCAGTGTCTAAATATGTCTCCTAAACGTATAATAGTCGTATAGTAATCGTATAATAATTGCATTAAAAACGCATAAAAGGCGTATAATCACTGGGCCTCCATTATACGGTGTTTATGCGATTTCAAGCATCACATAAAATTCGTATAAAGCTCACATATTTTCATCGCATTAAAATCGCATAATCCACTGTGTTCAACTTGTATCCATGGACATCGATGCATCCCAGAGGCCTACCATTCGTGACTAGTCAAGCAGTAGTACTAGTCAAGCAACCGATGCATAACGCTAAGCTGCAAGCATATATGTCAGCAACACATATGTACACTCCGTGGGTCCGGAAATAACCATCGATACATGCATTTGTCGGCCAAACTTGCTGCAAAACTTGTTGGTGTACTTCACCTTGAGCTTGCAGGTATACAGTGCATGGCTGGCTTGACCTGCGAGAGAGGATCAAGAGGTTCGTCTTTAGTAGAGGACAAGGCTGGGATATGTGTGGACCGCAAGTGCTATGACTGCCGAAAGGTCTGTAATTCCCCTACAAATTTGTGGGGTTTGTGGGGTCGAATTTAAATTCGAATTATATCTCGTGAATCCATCATGGCTTCTGAGATGCACCGGATGACACCATTTCCAAATTGGAGTCTATGGAAATTGTGTCGTCCGGTACTTCTCTGCAGAAGCTTGGAAGCTCAAGCCTACATATGAAATGCATGCATACATTTGCATATGCATATATGCAGAGCTTGATGAATATGCCATATTTTCCAAGCTTGTAGCGTTGATCAATGCATGATCGATCATCGTCCCGCTATCCTTTATTCGCAAAGCGGCACCTTTAGTAGAGGCTTGAAATATCGAAACTGTGGCCTCGATCCAAGGAGAGGCCTCTCTGGATCCATGCACTTGATATTTTGAATACATGACAACGTCTAGAGAGATCTCTGAAGCTGGCAGGTCTTGAGGAGAGAACTATTCATCCCCATCCCGATAATTCAAATGATGTCAAGAAGAATAGTTGCAAGCGGCTAGCAGCTTAACAATCGTTAGCAAAAGTATTAATAGTATATATACTTTGAATATAATATATGACCCTTTTAAAAGTACAATAGTACGTATGATAATAAAAGTACAATAGTACTTCACAAGGTATTGTCAGTGAGAGAGAGAGATTTTATTACCCACATCTGGCCGCAAGGGCCAATCTAGGGTCGGTCAACACCGAAGATGGGTGACCGCCAACACCGAAGATGGGTGACAAAGACTGCAGCATGCTAGCATGCTCACCTTGAGTATCTAATGGCATCT
The DNA here is from genome assembly GCA_032356305.1 of Prasiola linearis. Lineage (NCBI taxonomy): Eukaryota > Viridiplantae > Chlorophyta > Trebouxiophyceae > Prasiolales > Prasiolaceae > Prasiola > Prasiola linearis. Next base: position 11,335 of record JAULKR010016561.1, on the reverse strand, counting down.
TCGCTATAAATTTCAAGGCATAATAGCACATATATTGACATCATTGCATTGATATGGTGATCCTTACAATCAGTATGGTCTTTGCAGTTTGACTATAAGCCGGTGTGCGCCAACGAACCGCAAAGCGAAGTGCGCAGCGCACGTGCTGTCGTACGCGAGTACCCTTCACGGTGTTTCGCTGAATGCTTCAAAGCCACAGATATCAATGATGATACCAAATGCTGAAATTTTTCAGTTCAAGCTCTCTCAATACAGCAATGTCAAGCCTGAGGCTTTTCTTGAAGATCTGATTATTCGAATGGGATTCCGAATCGATCCAAGGCACATGTGCAGTGGTCTGTACAGTGGTGTGGCGCATGGCGAACACCGTAACATGATGTTAACAAAGCGTTCGCTTGTGTCTGTCAGCTGTCTGCAAATTTCAAGCCAACCTCAGGCAAACTTCAAGCCAATCTCAGGCTGTGTACTCTGTTCAATACAATTGTACGATTTGCGGTAAGATACTACTAGCATAGTATGTCAAAGCTACTGCACGCTTGCATGCAAGCTTGTACAAGGTCGAGGTTATAACCGCATAATTATACGCAGCCAAACTATATATTGGCCAATGCCATGGCAATATTGGTATCTTTGTTACAAACTGACGGACGAAGACGATCAAAGCTGCGGCTGTTTGAAGCAGCAATTGACTTCCCTTCGTTGCTTCAAACTGCCGGAGGAATTTCAAAGAGCCGCTGACCGCGAAAGCAACAAGATTTTAGGTAGTGCATTTGCATGCACAGATGTCTGCAGGTCACTCAGGATTTAAACCAGAGTACATAGCAGACTATGTAAATTAACAACCCTATAGATTACAAAGCTTCCGAGCCTTCTTGCTCGAAGGGCTTTGCATTTATTAGATTCCCTCAGCTTGGAAATTTGAAATTGGCATATGAAGCAGTGTCAGATTGTTTCAAGAATGGACTGACATATTTATGTATGTATGAGTATGTATACGTAATTTATGTGTGCATGTAGCAGTGTATCTATATGTAGCACATATACTGTAGTATATATGAAGATATCCATTGTGGGAAGCACAGTGCTAACAGCTACCAGTTGTCATTGTAAGTGTATAGTACATATAGTTGTATGCCAACTTATTAATTAAATAGCATTTATGTTGACAGTATGTCAGGATTTGCAAACCTGAAAAACATGCTGTGTGCACATTGTGTACCTCCAAACTTCGGTGCAAGAGCAATGAATTCAAGTTGATAGTTTCAAATCATATTCGGTTTGAAATGGCAGCATTCAATAACAAATTGTCAGTCTTGTTATAAATTTCAATTGAACTTTGCGAGTGCTATTGGTGCCAATGACCATGAAAATTTGCTGCAAACTCAAGGCAGTACCGTGACGGAGATTATTTGTTATGCAGACGTTAACGGCAAAGTGTAATACTATGTCACGCTGTCTAAATTCAACTCCCAACCCACGCATTCAATTGCTGAAACAGGCTATCAAAGTTAATTCCTTTACGGAAAAAAGGTTTGGGGTTTAGAGTTAACATAGCAAAGGTCAAGCTTGCCAAGAATCAAGACATCACAAGGAAAATCCTCCGAACTTGTCGATTGCATGCGTTTTTAGTCAGCTTTGTGATTTGGGCTCAATCCCGAGGACACTGTCGCTGGCAGTATCGAGTGCGTGATAAGACCGACATCTTGGAGCCATCTGTGACGACGACCCCTGGCCTGTTGACTCCTGGCCGCGAGAAAGCCAATGGGTTGCCTCAAGGGGGTGCCATCCAGCCGCCTGTGCCACCGACAATGCCCCTCCCTTTGGAATACTATTATGATCTTACTTATAGAAGTAGCACTCAAGTGCTATCGCGAAAGCTGTACACACCGAAACCCTAACACAAAACCCCCACATGTGTCTCGAGTTTCGATGTCTAGGATTGCATCGCATACCATACACACAAAGTTGACGTCTTCCATTCAATCTAATCTCCGACAACTATCAGCTGCGGCAATACAGCCACCGCACACAACATGCACCAAAATGGACATGAGCTGCAGGCTCAGTGAAACCAGTGGCGGAAACCAAAGAACTTACCAAAGGCATGCAACAACATAAGGTTGGAATGTCTGTTTCCGCGTCGTAAAGATAACATCTGGAGTATTTTTACAGTGCCAGCTCAGGCTGCGACAACCCATGCACGGCAGCTCATCCATTCATCCGCCCATCGGCCAACCAGCACCGATGATTCACTCGAGTTGCAACACGTCACCTCAGCCAGGGCGGGTCCCGCCAGCTGTCACGGCCGCCGCTCTGACAGCTGGCGGCTGCTGCGGTGCCGAGATCACCAACGGCGTCGTGAGTTGCGTGCCAGCTGGCACTCGTTGCGCTGCTGTCGGACTGGTGACTGACAGCTTTGTGATGCGACCCACCAATGCTTTGGCTGCTGGTAGTCGAGGCACCGGTAGCAGCATTGCACCCAGGGAAACCAAACTCGTAGTCGAGACGTGTGTTGCCATCGTCGGATGGTGTGGGGTTGCCCTTGTTGATGCGAAGCACTTCGGCTTGAAGATCGCCAATCATCCCCCTTACCTGCGCGGCAATGGTGTTGAGAGCCCCTGAAAGATTTCCCCCACTAAAGGTTCTCCCCCCTGGTCTCGAGGGATACTTCGAATGACACACCAAACAGCTCGCTTCATGACCGCCTCGTCTTGTAGCAGGATGGACCACAGAGGGCCACTCATCGTGATGAGATTGCTCCTTTGGCCCCCTTTGACCCCTTACGTTTCTTCCCTATCATACAAGGCGGGCTTCCATGATGCCGTGTGCATCTAGAAGACAGCAGTACCGTCACGCTACTTCGCGGCCAGCGCATAGACGATGCAATAATGTCACGGTGTCGTGATGGGACACCGTGTACATTATGTAATGCCCCGATCATTCGTTTGCTTCGTCTAGAAGCCCCACCTCACAGCCACGTGTAGGGTTCGGGTCCAGGATTAGGGCGTGAGCAGCCCTGGAGGAGTGTCCGTGACTAGTACTCTCCTACTAGAATCGTATCTACTACCATCAACTGCCTAGATTACGTTGCAACCAGGACATCCTGCTACTAGCATCACCTCTCCAGCTGGCCAGCCTGAGCACAGTCTGATCTCATTGACACTCATTGTGGCCCTTGAGAGGTTGAGTCATCTTCGCATGAGGGGCGGGGGTGGCTATTCGCACCTGTGACGCGGAGATGCCTTTGACAATGCCACCCAATGGGCCGGGGGGCACCTGCATGAGACATGCCAAGGCGTCGCCACACAAGCCGACAATATCACATCACAGTGTCATTTCATCGCAGCATGACGTCATCATCGTGCCTTAAGCCCCCTTGCAAGCTGACCTGATCTCGCCCTCGTCCCCCCGCTGCAAACACTTCCTGGGTTGTTGAGCAACCCTCACAGCAAACATGCGTCACGACTTCAGCATGTGTCGTTACCACTATGTGCAGTGCACACAGCACACCCCGGGCTGGAACCGTGGCGAATCGATGTCAGCAGCACCTGGCAGCGCTTCGAGTTGGTACGATGCTGCCTGGTGGCTCAGCAAAGGTGACACGATAGCACTGCAGCGATCACGTGAGCCAGCGTGGAGGACGGGAGTGCACCACACGGGGCATGAGGCTCTGCTCCAGGGTGACCAGGCAACGCCGAGTGGGCGCGTCACCGCTGCGCTGCCTCCGCTGCTGCTGCTGGGACAGCTGGCCCCAGAGTCCGCCAGACACCCACTCTGTAGTACACGACGGCCAAGACGGTGGCTGGCATCTCTCATTCCTCCTTCCTCATTCCATAATCTCACCCGAGATCATGTGACTAAATAACGTAAGAGATCTACCTCACACGCAGCTCATTTGGAAGTAGGCACGCACTCCACAGTTGACATCTATAAAACCTTGACAGGCACAGCAGTCGAAGGTCAAAGTATCTTCACAGGTGATGCAGACTGCCAAGGTGCTACGCGTATGAGACGGCAATGAAATTACAGCAGGAGACATCTTTGATGAATGCGTGTGTTGGTATGAGCACCTTCTGTTGACCAAAGCCGATAACCCTGACGGGTGATGCAGCTAGTAGCTGATGAAGCAGCCGTCAGACTGATGCGTCAATTGTCTGACATATGGTGCAGCTATTCTCGTCATCGAAAGCACATCTTCCAGTTCACTTGACTGCAAAACAGCTTATGCTCCAGGTACATCCGACAGTGCATCCAATACACCGCGACACTTCGACACAAGCTGATGTTCCAGCCATGTTCTCATTCATGCTGCTAATAACTAACACCATCATTGGCGATGCCCGAGTAGACCATCGAATTGCCAGATCGAAGGCTTGGTCTGTTCGGCGTTTTTCTCGGGTATGGGGCTGGGCCGCAACTCAGGGCTCGCAAAGAAAGAAGGCTGCTCGGTGCTGTTCTGCTACATCACTCTACACCTCAGCATGCAGAGTGATGAGGTTTTACCGTCAAAACTCGAAGCAGCAAGTGTCCTCTCCTTCGTGTGCACATTGCAGTACACGACACTGACGTCATGCACCAATCTTGCTCACAGATGCATCCCGCTGGGATGCACCAAAGTGTTGTCTCCAAAATATACTTGAAAATATAAGAATGGCATATTGGTCTGCTAGCATGAGTCACGAAAGCACTTGCTGCATTATGAATGCTGATCGCACAGTTATATGGTACGACAGGCTCTTTGACTGGTCTGTTAGGCGCTCTGCGCTGTCTGAAAAGGCGTCAGGGCCTCCACTGGCGTCTGACTGGACTGACGGGCCATCTAGTCGTATGTTGACAGACAGACAGACAGACAGTCAGACAGACAGACACAAGCTTCCTGCATGTGTGCGGGGCCACATATTACCAGTCATCTGGCCGCTGCATGTCTTGGCGGCGGCACAGCACTACAGGGCAGCTTGCGGTCGCCTGACAGCGGAGGAGGCACCTGAGAAACGCGACAGATCCAGCGGCGGTCGATCCTCCTGTGCTTCTGCCGAGGGTTCGCTCGCTTCCTGCCACTTGGCGGCATCCTGCGAACAGACCATGAGCGGATGTAGTGGAGACTGCCTTGAGTGACCACAGCAATCGTTTCGTTACGGCCTTTCGATTACAAGCAAGCTCAGATGTGCTACTTGAACAAAGTCTCGGATGCGCATATTGCATCTAATCACAAACTATTGAGAAGTTTGCTGTCTATCAGTTTAGCCAATTTTCCAGGATATTTACCCCCCCCCCCCTTCCATTGGAGACTCGCTACAAATTAAGTAAATAGCAACTGCATAGCCTCTTCATTTGAATGCCTGTTTGACTATGAAAATGAGATGGCCAACTGTCCACTTTGGATATACTATATTGCTGATTCATAGGTGACCATCGCCCCTTCGTTCCTCCGAGGGAGATTACTACCGGCTGTTGATTGCATGGCACATCAAAAGGCAACGTGCACAAGTACACAGCACCGATCGTATCTCTGAGTCTTCTATCCGTGGAAAAATCTTGGGCAGGCAGGGAGGGCTAGGCGACCAGTAGCATCTTCAGTTTGTTGACGCAGGTTAACTCAGGATGGTTCTGAGTCACTGTTTGGCTGTGCGCACGAGGCAGCCTGTTGCAGGATAATGAGGCCAGAGTAGGCTAGGGGGTGCACCCTCATGACGGACTCTAAGGACCTGCTGCCGTTCCAGGACCGGACCCGCCAGTGGCCCTCAAAAGCCTTCATGAAGCTCTCCTGCTCACCGAGCTTGAAGTCGATCTGCGCCGGGGACGGTGCAGCATTCGCTAGCCTCACAGGAGGAGCGGGAGCCTCAGCGCACCAATGAGAGATCAAGGTGACACTATGACATCAAGGCTCCAGCGTAAGGTCCCTTCAAAAGATGACGAAGCGAGCAGTCGTCTTGGACATGTTCCGGACACGTTGTCCACTAAAAGAGAGAGACCAATGTGGCAATTCCACTGACCATTTTCATGTGACATTTCAAATGGAATCGAAAGCTCTGCCAAGGAGTGCTTCAGCTAGCATGCAATCAGTAAGGCGTCTGACAACACACCGTGCCGTTGGGAGCATGAAGGTCAACCAGCAGCCGTGTGGTGAAAGAGCCTGCACTGCAAGTGGCGCCGGTGGTCAGGCAAGCACTGCCAGCAACTATCACTGGTGTAGGAAGCACTGGATGTACGTCGGCAATGCTGCATCGCTGGGTTAGCTGTCAGGGAGAGCATGCACACACTCGCCTCTATACCCCCTAAGATTTTCATCCTACCCTAGTCTCTTAAGTCGCTAGTAATCTAGCCCTCTATACTTACTAGTATCGTAGCCCTACCCTAGCCTCTAAAGTCATCAGCAATCTAGCCCTACATAGTTGACGGTATTCTACCCCTACATTCCCCTCTAAAGATACTAGTATTCTAGCCCTACCTAGCCCCTGCTGTCCCTCTACTGCTGCGGGTGGAAAGTTGTGCAGTCTTCTTCACCAGTGCTCACGACATGCTTCAGAGCTCCGAGTTTGGCATCCAGTCACGCACAACGGCACCACGACGGTCGACAATTGTTTAGCAGTACAGACCTAGGGAGAGAAGGTGCATGCGTCACGAATGGCGGTGGGCTGCGCTGCACATAATGCTGACACCGTCTCTGCTAATGGATACAGGTTACATCTAACTGAATAGAGCATCCGATGCAAAGTAGATGTTCCATCCTGTTTGCAATCCTGTGGCGTTGAATTTGATTGTATGGAATCTAGCGTCATTAAATTAGACATTCCATATGGTGAAAACATACGACAAAATGAATGCCATAAGGTTACAATGGTTGATGTGCGACACGTTGTAATAATATATGACATGCTGTGACTTCACGACACCAGATATTTCAACAGAATTGTTGCAGTGGCAGTACGTGGTGCAGGAGGGGGTTTTGGGAGTGTACCTCGAAAAATTCCGAGCTTCCAGTGTGCTTTCGCCTCTGTCTCTACTTCCATGATCTCTTCTCCAGGCTGCTGCTGACGACACTGCAGCAGTTTCCTGTATGTGTTTCTGGTGATGCTCCTGAAGATCTTGTGCGAATCTGAGTGAAACACGACTTGACATCGTCTCTTCAATACACTCCTCTCACCAATACAGTTTGTGGCTGTTGAAGGCACGTCAAGCGTCTAAAGTGGGTGTTTAGCTTGAAGCCGTGCGACTTGGGCTTTTCAACACTAACAACTTGAAACACCATGAGGTAGCATCAATACACAGCGTCATTTCACAGCCAGCTCGCCATTGGGTAAATTCAATGGGCACTAATCGAATGAAAATGGTGCACAAATGGCCGAGAAATGCGGAATGCCGCAAGGAATATGTGTTTTACTTGAGGAAGCTGGCAGTTCACCTGGTCTAGCCAAGAGAACAAATGCTTCATTGGGAGGTAACTCCAGAATGGCAGCCAGCTGAATGGTACAGAAGAACCCTTCCTTCTGCGTCACCTACACCAACAATACGAACCTCACTTCTAGAACTGTGCATGGGAGAGGCGGTCTTGAGACACGCCTATTATTTTGTACCATTCGTCAATTTGTGTTGTAAATCACGTAATCCTTGGGTGTTCGTTTTCATGTCTACCTGAGGTTGGCATTGCCTACAAAAGCTGGGAAGCATTTGCCACAGACCAGGATTACTAGCGCTCCCGTGATTCAAGGGATGGTATAATGGCATCTTCTGCAGATTTTGCAGGCATTGTCTTCCTCACTGTGCTCACAGGTACAGCCATGAGGCAAGGATGTGCCTCGAAGCAGAGAATATGATACCGTGAGAATACACTTTTCATCTCTCCAATTCTCAGAAGTCGGCGATTGAGAGGGGCCTTTGTCATTCGATACGGCCGCTTCAGACATCGAGGCTGCAGATCTCCAAACGACTACTCACACACTCCTATTGGCACATCCCGAATCTTGGCCGTGTATAGCCGAAGGCCTTCACTCGTGCATTTTAATATCACGACGCTTCCCCAATCTCTGGCATGCGGCATTTTATGTGACTCCCAGCTGCCCAATTCAGGAAGGATCTTGCCAAGGCTGAGGAACAGATCAATTTACATCGCCAGGGCGAGCTGGCAAGTTTAACGCAGCTGATTTCGGCTTTCTAAGATAGCAAGTCGCGTGGCTAATGGTTGATTATTTTGTGAAGTGTCATATTGATAAGCTGGATTCGATTGTCCAATGCACTTTTATGTGTCATCATTAACGTTATATGATTCATCCAGCCAGCTGTTTACAACTGGCAACAAGATATTTATGCCGCATGTGCTCTTGAGTACAACCTTTGAATCAACCTATACTCAACGGAGGAACAACGAACAGCTACTTGCCGAAGCATTTTGAATCATAGCGATTGGCCGGTCCGCATGGTGCTTGCCTTATCTCCTTCTGCTTTGCAAACGCTGACTTCTCGAAGGCCCGAGGTTTACTCTGCGTGCCAGCAACTTCACAGCCATCAGCCAATCAGCCGAAAAAGCAGAAAATCTGTCGTACAAGTTCGAGCCGACGTAGCTGGAGGAATAAACAAAGGGGCAGCTCCTGCACCACACATTAACGTCATTCCCAAAAGCCGGTGGCCTGAGGTGAGCTGCGTTGCGTCGGGATGTTGTACTGATGCATTCGCAACCAACAGTACCTGACGACCTTCATTTCGTGATTGCTTGAAGTGATCGAGGACTGAATATATGTTGAAATGCATTGCCCCTTGTGGCGTAGTGATGGCCAACTGTGAAGAAACGGCTTCGCTCTAAGACTTCTTTTCTGAACTGAAAACAGATCATTGCTCTATTATACATTGTGTAAACTGTTTGATTTTCTGGCATATAATCATGATTTGCCTCATATGTTCTTTGCTACTACTATCCATCAGCTCTTACAGCAGCTTCTTGTGTAGGCCTCGAGCCTTGACGCCCAATCAAGAGCGTTCTACATCAAGATCATTGTGTTGACCAAATTCCCTGACCAAGACGGCAATACTTCGTTGAACACTTCAATAAGTGGTGATTTGGTAGACTGCTTGCAGTTCATCCCCTGGAAGTACATGAGTGAATGCGCTGTGACGGCCAATTGCAGGGAATTCCCCCGGTGATGGGCGCTCACTTATTGGAGTCTGGTGTGGTGCATCACCCCCCTCCCTCCCCCACACCTCCCCTCCCCCAACCCCCCCTGCGTCATGCATCGACGACTCGCTATCAGATCCGTGTCTCCTTTGCTTACAAGTATTGCTGATATGAGGTGCTCTCGCTTATCAGCGCTCAATCGCAAAGGTTTCAAGTATGCGTTAGTGCTGACCATACATCGCCTTCATTGCCGTCTGAGCTTTTCTTTGCTCTGGAGTTTTACCTGCAACGAAGGGCTTGGCCTGCTCTCCTCATCAGCACTAAGCTCCGTGGCTCGTCGCACTCCTGAATGTTGACACCCCCTGAGAGATCTCAGAGAGCCGTCATGGCTTGAAGAAGCTGCTTGCCAGATACGGCTCGCTCAACTCTTCTATGCAGGGGTAGTGGCACAGCACTGCATTCCTCACAACAGACAGGTCAAGATGCCTGCATTACATACCCTCTATCGTGTGTGTGTGTGTGTGTGTGTGTGTGTGTGTATGTGTGCGTGCGTCGGGGGTTTGGGGCAGTGTACATTACGCAAAATGTTTTATTTCGTTGTACATATGTCGCGATCCATCACACGAAGATGGGCACTCGAGCGTGAGCTCATACACCCGAATGATAATGGACAGCTGCAACATGACGGCGGTGGTGTTTCGCATTGTGTGAAGGCAGCACCGATGTCGACGTCCAAAGGTCCGGGCACCGGAGAGGCCCATACTTTTCACTATCCCGACACAGCAGCAGACATCAACGTCGTGACTTACGAGACGCCGGAAGCCACGCAGGAGCAGCTCGCTCGCATCGTGGCTGATGCCAGTGAGCAGGCGATTTCGAGCAAAGGCTCCTTCACTATAGCACTGACAGGTACATTGCCCGGCCGTGACATCACCATGATGGCCATGTCACAGCAAGCGCACCCCTCCTATGTTGTGCCAGGTGAAGCGGATATCAGGTACCGAGCCGCTTGACTTGAGATGCTGCTCGTAAGAGGCTGCCACTTCCGACTACTGTCTGTTACTGACAGGTCCCGGTAGATCTGCTCAGCAGCTTCATTACACATAGTTGGCTGTGTGCTGCTTACCCTCGAGCAATTAGACTCACATCTGTCCAATGTTGGTCAATCGTAAGAACAGTGTTCAAAAGCGCGAGGGACTTGTTCTCATCTCAGGGTTGCGCCTAGTATGCTTGGTTGAGTTGCATTGTTTCAACCACTACAATTCGGCGTCGGCGTATGATCATGCATCGCTGGGACAGATTTGTGCAAGTCCACGGAGGCTCACGTAAGCAGATACCCGTCCACTCCCCTCGTCGTTGCCTATCACGTCACCCCGATGGTCGCCTGTGGTGCCCCTCACTCGTGGCCATCATCAAGCTGAGTAGCAGTCTGCCTAGGTCTTCATTGAGGCACAGATGCCGTCACGTGGCAATCCAGCTGATGCCTGCAATACAAAACAAATGGGCAGCCGTTCTCGTGGCAGCATCAACAAAGCTGCTTGAACGTCCGACATCGATGACTCACGGCGGTCAGTCATGATGACGAATCGTGACGAGGGGCCGGTGGTCTGTCGCGACCAGGTGGATCGCTGCTGAAAGCTCTGGGGGCCCTGTCTGACAACAAGTCCGTCGAGTGGGCCAAGTGGCACGTGTTCTTCGGAGACGAGAGGAATGTCCCCCACAGCCACAGCGACAGCACCCTCAAGGTGCCCATGGCAGGATTATAGACCACCCTTGATTGCTCCAGCCGTGTGTTGTCATCATACACAGTGTCGTATGGTCTCTCTTGGCATCAGCCATCAGAAGGGGCCACAACTACACGTGAGATGTGCAAAGGAGTGAGTGCGAGTGTGTGTTGGTGGTGATGTACACACGAAGGTCACTGCCTTGCACATTAGGACAGCCAACAGAGAAGCCAGCGCTATTCATCGGTGGTAGCTCGCACTGTGCCGCCAAGAACAAGCTGCTTGACTGCTGCTTTCGAACGCTTACTGTCATTGAGTGATGGGACGTCGTTGCAGGGCGCGAGAGAAGCATTCCTGGAGAAAGTGTCGGTACCCGCATCTCAGCAGTACGTCATTGCGGAGAATCTCCCAGTGAAGGTTTGAACAATGCACCTCTGAGTGCGCTCAATTTGAATCTTCTCTCTTATTGCGCCGCCTGCCACTTATTCACATTGCGGTCATAGTT
>JAULKR010016450.1:0-12890 GCA_032356305.1 Prasiola linearis | reverse complement strand
CAAGGGGAAGAGGAGGGCAGCCTGTGGCCCTTCTATTACTGGCAGAGCAGGTGCATTCGCAATATCATATGCAGCTGATCATTGCTTCGTATTCTGTTGCAGTGAATGCTAGATGACACAGTACCATGACTAATTGCCCAATCATAATATGGAGTAATTGCGATTTTTCAGTCTTCACTCGAGTTGTGGCTTCCAGCGCACGTCCAAATGTGATTTTCATTGGGACCAGCCAAAATTATATAATCTGTTTACAACTGCAGTTTCGTTGCAGTTTCGTTTCTTCTGCAGCCACTCCAATCACTGAACTGGGATAGCTATTCTCATAGTTGTTAGAGTTTGAGCAGAGAGTCTTTGAAGACATGAAGCAAATGAGATGAAAATGTTCCTTGTTTCAACTTCCCTCCCTCCCCGGCGGCCCCCTCCCTTCACCGGAATAGGCGAGTATTAGAGTATGCTCGCAAAGGGGCACTCAGAAGCCAGCAGCCCAGCCTACCTATGATTTTGAGGGAGCCGGGGAGTTGACCAGAGAGGCTAGAGCTTCGCTGCTTGACTTGCAATATGCTGAAGCGGCAGTAGGTATAGCCTCCGGAGACAATGACAGGATCGATCATGATTTCTCGTGACAAAGGGCACATGAACCTATCGAAGATCCGCTGAGGCAGCATCGCCCTTTGACCCTCTGCCCGGTCAACCGAAGGGGGAGTTCTTGCTTGGGGCTGAGAGGTCCCGGGACCTGCAGTCGAGTGGTGTGGAGTTCTCAAGCCATGAATGCGCCGCGCAGGCATGCTGCTGCTGCTGCCACTGCTGCTGCTGTTATGTTCGAACGCCGCAGGTCTGTGGGGTGCTGCGCGTCGCGTGAACAAGGCTGGAGTGAAGCGCTCTAAGCGCTCTAAGCGCTCAGAGGCTGGGGCAGAGCCCGAGATGCTCGAGGGGTTGAAAGCCATGCCATATTCGGAGATGCAAGGCGTTGATGGCTGTACTACACTTCGCGTGAATCTCCTCGACTGAGCTGTTGTATGGCGCGCTGCGGCTGGTAGTGGGTCAAAGTATGGTCTGGGCGTTGGTATTGTGATGCTGAGTGAGGTTGCCAAGTCGACGAGGCTGGATGTGTATGCTGTGGTCGGGTCCAATACACGGTCCTTCATGAACACTGACCCCCAACGCAGTCGAAGCGTCAAGTTCCCATTGCCTTCCCACGCATTCACAGGCAGCCGAAAGATCGCCAAACTCCCCTGCGACTCGCAGTCAAGCATGCGCTACAGTGACGGGATTCTGTGGAGCAAGCTCTACCAGGTGTCATTGTTCATACGTTCTCAGATGGACGACCAGAAAAAATTCGCATGGGTTCCGGAGGTGCTGGTTTACGTCCTTGCTTCAGGAGCCGAGCCATCAACGCAGAGCAACGTATCTCAGCAGCAGGAGTACCTATAAAAGCCAGGAATACAGCTGTGCACTGAGACTGTGATGAATCGAAGAGAAGGCACGCACATTGGCAGACGAGAAGAGCCAGTCCAGTGCATCTGCGCGGCACTCTTGCAGTGCATACATCCTGAGGGAGGTCTTCTCTTTCGTGGCACCGGGGCTGCTGGATGTGAGCTTGCTCCCCCGGACAATCACAACGCGACCTGATGGAAGAACACAAACACAAGACGATGTGTATCAAATCATGTAGAAGGTGCACTTGAAAAAGCAAGTCATACTCTGATGCCTGAGGCCCGTAACCCTGAGCCTGCATTCTTGTACTCAAAACGTCAACATGCGCTACAAGTGGCCTGCATACACGGAGGTACGGCTGCAACGGACCAGCAGGCTCAGAGTACGAAAAGCACTTCTGAGTGGCATTTCGACGATGTATGCATCGATACGAGCTGAACTTTGATGCGCGCCACTGTGGTTACACAAAGAGGCTGCTACAAAAGTCTCTTAGTCGTAGCAAGCTGAACATGATACACTGCGACGAGAAGGCTGCATACACAGTGGAAGATATTCGTGGCCATTGAGTCAGCCCGCAACAGCTTGTCCCAATGATGAGTCATTCAGCCACCCAGTGATGATGCTGCAGCTGTTGTTCCAGATGGCGTTTCAGGGGTCAGCACCGTAGCACAGCAGACAGCAAGCAGCTGGCAGACAGCTGGCAGACAGCACAGGAGACAGCTTGCAGCGCACCACGCTCAGTCGCAGCAAATGTCATGCTGCTCACAGAAGGGCCCTGTGACCTCCCCGACGATGGCCCTCCTGGCGGTGGCCCTCGTGGTGGCCCACCAGGCGGGCGCCCTCCTGGCGGCTCTGGTGGCAGGCTTGTTTCGTCTTCCATGTATTGTGCGTGCTGAACCAGATCGTCGATGCTCAGGAAGAACAGCACTGGTCGGTACACCCGGGCCAAGATGTCTAATCCAGCGACTAAACGGTCAATGTGTTCCTGCGCCACATGCAGATGCAAACAGTTGGGCACAATGTGCCGACGGTCTTTCAAGCTATGTCGGTTGACCTGATGCCCTTGCTACGCCTCGAACTCTGGAAAGCTTGCCAAAGGTTTTCACATCATATAGCCTTTCTGTCGGCCTCGCATCATCGATGGCACTATGCACGCTCGGCCGCACTGCTCATTTGCTAGTGAAAACGAGAGTTGGGCCAGACTTCCTCATCTGAGCTGAACAATTGATGATGTTTGGTACGCCTTCCGATCCAGGCTAAATTGCAGGCAGCATTCAGTAGGGCAATCAAAATCAGCACAGTGCGAAATACATGGCTCTTATCCAACGCGGAGCTCTTACACAAAGCTCTGCCTCGCACCCTGTCATTTGGCTTTGAGATTAAGGATCAGGCCCCTAAAGCTAAAACCGGCTGAAGTCATCTCGGACAAAACCTACACACAATCTCTTGCCCTGAAACCCCCACACTACATTCATACACATTACACTGAGTTAAACAAGACTACAGTTCGAAGCGAATAGATCATACATTGAGTATTCGCAAGGGTCATGACCTGACCACCTTACACGGCTAGCTGAATAAGTCATAATAGGTGTGAGGGTGACGATTCCAACACATCGTCATGGTGAGGGATTTCAAGAATGTCAGACACTGTGATGAAGTGGACGACACATTTGAGTGGTGAACTGCTTCGCTGGCCATTTAGGTCCTCTCAAGTTATCAACTAAGGTGAAGGCTCGAATCATCGTACCTAGGGCCTGCTCTAAAGAATACCACAGGCTGGTGACACATGTCTTAGTCTTGACGGGGAGATGGCAACGAGCACAAAGTTGGAACGTGAACAAGGAGTTGTCTTAATGGCACATCAATCAGGTTGTGGATCCTCTCTGCATAATGGTGGGGTTTTGTGCAACTAAAGGCCAATGATATGCTGCCACCATTGAGCTGACCAAGTGATGCTGATACCATGTTTGATGACAACCAGTCGGCTGTAAATGAGCTCCTTGATCGCTGCTCTGATGTAATCGAACGACGTCTGATGCCATTGAGCTATCAACTTTTGACCATCATCGATTGCCTCACCCAGGGGTTGGTGCAACCCTTGACAGGTATCATGACAGTATGTTCGTGGCTGCCAACGTTGTCGTAGGTTGGAATGACGACCAATTGCATGTCGTCCAGTCCCAGAAAGGCACCAAAATGGTCGGGGTCGGCCTGAAATCGCGTCACTAAGGCGTCGACTCTTGTATCAGCATAGTACGTGATGACTGGTCCAGCCTGTGATGTAGCACGATCTTCGTTAGTTGCCTCGTCTCTACTACAGGCAACGATGCGCATTGCTGAGGAGCTAAACGGCACATGAGCTACACATCAAAGATATTGAGTGAGGCACACTTTCCACGCTGCTGACAGCCGAAGGCTAGGTTTGGTGCATTCAGGCCCGATACTGGAGATGAGATTGAGCATCCTACCATACCTCGGGCAATAGCACCGCGATAACTTCCACCTGACTTTCCCAGTCATCACCCTGAAATGAAGACACACATCAGGGCACTGAAATGCAAGGCGTAAAAACGGGGCAACGATGCCTGCAAGATGGTAAACACTGGCAGGCTGATGGCATGTACGTGAGGGGCATTACGAATCACAGCCTTAAGAAATGCAGCTGTAGAATTGTTCATCAGCAAGCGGTGCACACTCTTTGAGATCAGATGAACTCATCTTGTGAAAGTCCGGAGCTTACGATCTGAGAAAAGATGTCTGGTGGGAGCTCCGTAGGACATGTCATCTGTGATGCCGAATTGAAATCGCTTCTGGAACTTGTAGAAGACATCGCTTCGCTGCTTCAGCTTCTTAGAACTTACGTACTTCAACCTGTAAACATAATCAAAAGAGCAATTAAGGCCAGCCCGCTTACCGCTGGTATGTGAAGTGTTCATTGGCGGATGCACTGCTTCCATCAAGTCGAGATAATTTGCAGCGGCAACTTTAAGTGCATGAGCTTAAATACTGTAGGATTGTACAGAGGAATGAGACCATAAAAGAAGATCTCATACAGTGGTAAATGCTAAGCTGCTGATCAAGAACGTATCGTCAGCAGCAACGCTCCAGTCACAACCTCAACCACCGAACTGATCGCACTACAGCAACGACGATTCTTTATCATTGAGCGCTTTTCGTCTGCAGTGAAGAGGCTGTGCTGGATGTATTACCGGCGTCGCAAATGATGATAACCGGAATGCTGCAATCCATGCATGACTATTCCATTGGCGCGGTTTCTGGACCATCTCTAACTTCTATGTATAAGAAAATCCGTAGCTTGAGATCTGAACACAATGTTCTGCCGATATTTCATCGCAGCGGCTAAGATGCATTCCTGCATGAGGTGACCGTGTTGAAGTAGTCAAACTCCTTTCCCGGTTTAGGCAACGAACGAACAGAGACTTCTGGACAGAGAATTGCAAACGTATTCAGAACAAATTCTGGTGCTTGGAATGCTGCTGCATCCGGCGACTTCAAACAATGCTGCTTACAAACGCTGATTAGCCATCGGCAGTTGTCGGCAAGAGCAAAAATTGTTGGTGGCTGTTGACGTTGTGATGTATTATTTGAAACACTTCAAAGTATTGTTTGCAGCGCGAGAATAGTCGACAACCCTGACCGAGACAATCTACCGGGCCCAGACAGCTGGCACCCCATGGGGTCGGCAACCGGCAACCGGGCCTAAGATGAGCAGGTGACGTAATTCACGCTTGAGGCAACAGGCCCGAGCCGGATTCTGCTCAAACGTTGTGTAAACTCAAAGCTTTCACTTAGGCAACTGCTGCTCACGCAAATCTCATCCTCGTGAAAGTTGTGCATCACAAGGCGGCGAGAAGTGCAGTGCGCTGGATGTAATGCGGTGCTAATTTTAACCCATTGGTCCGGAAATTGCGACGCCCCTGTCAATTGCAGGTCTTCAACCCTTAAGCGCAAATCGAGCATGTATGACTATGGAGGAGTCGCCTCAGCTCTCCGCAGTTAGGTCAGCTTGTCTATGTAACACTCGAAACATGACTGACAATCCAACGGCGCATTGCAAGATTGAACCGCAGCAGCGGCCTTGAACTCACAGCTGGCTCGCCAATACGAGTGCAGTGTGTAGGGTCACGCCATGCCTCAGCTCCTAAAAGGGTGTAAAATCTCGCCTACATCCTGTAGCATACTTGACATCACTGGTTGAGAGTAATGTCGCGGTGGACAGATGTATCTTATGTGACTTGCGGAGAGGGCTGCAAGATTTCTGATATTTCGTGCATGTCGTAAGATTCTCAGTGCCATTGGGTATGGACAGAGAAAATTACGCAACTGGTCGCGTCACGTTAACGCGTATAAGGGCTTTTGTCGCAGATGTGCGCAAACTCAGAGAGATGGACAATCTGCACGCCGTGTATGATGGATACAATTTGCTTTCTGACCTGCACAACCATCGTTTAGAGTCAAGGTTGCCTCAATATTACATTTGCATTCTTGCAACGCTGCAGGGCTGCGAAAGGTGACATGGCCATGAAAGATGTCCCGCCCAAGCAGTTCTGGTGTCCGCTCAGCGGTAAATTGATGACGCATCCTGTGAGAATCGAATCAGGGGTGACTTATCAGCGTGATGCTATCCTGGCAGCCTTTGCAAGGCGAGCACTCATGTCGGATGTTGCCCCTTGACACTCAGAAATTTGCTAGGACTGCTTC
Organism: Prasiola linearis; assembly: GCA_032356305.1. NCBI lineage: Eukaryota > Viridiplantae > Chlorophyta > Trebouxiophyceae > Prasiolales > Prasiolaceae > Prasiola > Prasiola linearis. Next base: position 6,731 of record JAULKR010016450.1, on the reverse strand, counting down.
GGCTTTGATTGCTACGCGCTTATAAGACGTTCTTGTGACCCTAGGGCCTGCGCACAGACCCAGGCCTGCGCGCAGAGGCCAGTTTCACCAGACTGGAGTGGCACAGGGTAGAAGATTAATGCTGATATAGAAATGCTGTCATATTTCCTGCCTTGCTATAGTCTCAGTACTTTGCTGCACAGAAGCGTTTATACACGCCAACCTGATATGTTGAGCATCTTAGTGGACAAAGCACCTCTCAGCCCGAAACCTAAAATATGCTTGCAAGGGCAAGCACAGGCATGGGAGCACAGGAGTGGTATTGATCACGAGGTCCTCCATGTACTGTGCAATGTACATAAATTGCAAATCATTTTCCTGCGAATCTGTTTTGATAAAGGTGATGTAGAATCGTTCACATTTGTTGAAAAATATTGATGATTGCATACCAGAGCCTCTGCCCCATTCCCACACTCTTTGTCTCGGTGGCATGCCATAAAGGGCTTGCATGCCTGACTGCATGTGCAGTGGAGTGACAGCCTGCCCAGTGACCGGCAAGGAGCTGAATAGCAGCGGCATCGTTGTGGACTCCATGCTGAAGGCACAGCTGGCATCCTGGCTGCGTGGAAAGATGTATCGTAACGATGCCTCCACTAACATAGCCACACCGGCCAGCTCAGTTGGCGATGCTGTCGTCAGCACTGCTGACCCATCGGTCGCACAGTCAGCACCAGAAGGCAGTGCTTGCAAAGAAGCGAGTCCAGGTCAGCTACAGCAGGATGCCCCTGGTAGCGTGCATGCATTTTCAAGGGAAGATGCGCAAGAAGGTGCTGACGCCTCTACAGCAGAGGATTCTTCAGCCAGGAGCGCAGGTCGTGACACATCTGAGGATTATGTTCAGTCGATGCAGACGATATTTGAAAGGGAGCTCTCACGGGCAAGCAGCATGAAGGCTTCCTTCCACTCGCAGAGCGACGGAGGCGAGTCTGAAGCAGTCGACTCCTACAAAGTGGCGCCAGCTACACCGTCTCAAGACGAGGCACCGACGGAAGTAAGTCCCTTGACTGCAGATGATGAGTCAGTGTCGGAGACTTTCGAAGCACCAGCCCCTGATGACGCAAGTGACGGCGGCGTGCTCGACTTTGACGAACGTGATGACGACTGGGCAGACCCCGTGCCCCTAGCCAAGCGATTGTCAGCACTGCAAGTGAGGCGCGTGCGGTCGAACATAACTGCGGATCGCATCGCGGAAGCTTTCGGCGAGCAGCCATTCGAAGACGACCACACCAGCGCAGCTTCCAACTTGCCGTCATCCCCCCTGGCGTCATCATCCCCCATGAAGTCGCAGCCTGTGGTGTCACTTGCGCCGTACAGAGCCGAAGGTCCCATGCAAGACCGTCTCGGGTCATCTGTCGGTCAGGATATGAGCGACTGTCAGACAGTCAGTCACACAAGCGTCTCAATTGATCACGTTTACGATGCTATGTCCACTGGAAGCGTACACTCCATGACACCTAGGTCAATGCTCTCCGAAGTTGATGCCTCGCAAGCGGACACTGAAGGATCTGCCCCTGCGATTGCATTGCCAGCTGTGTCGGTTGTCGGGCCACCCGGGAGCACACAGGGGCCTGCAGCGACGGGCAGCACAGTGTCTGATCGGGCGGATGCCGATGAGGCCTTACCGGACCCTGCAGTGACCGATGAATATGCTGCCGAAAGGCCCGAGGCTACTGAAACATCGCCGTTGCCTGCTCCACCAGGATGGCTGTCAACGGCTGCCGAACAGCCGCTGACAGCTACAGCTTTGGCTGCAGAGGAAGAGAGTTCGGCAGCCATTGCACCAGAACCGTCGGCACGGCCGGGCACCGCAGAATCACCCCCACCTGCTTTGGCCGCTGCGACCGATACTGACTCAGACACGTCAGCCACTCAAGCTGCAGAGATGCCCTCTGTGCAAGCTTTGGTGGTCGAACCACCGACGTCAGCATCGTCTGCGGCGTCATCAACTCTGAAGGTCGCAGATACAGCACCAACAGCAGCACCAGTTACAGCTCCCTCCCCGGGATTCCTTGGAGCAGCAGCATCTCAATCACCACTGCTGTCGGCGCACAGTGAAGGAACAGTACCAGCAGCAGTATCTGAGATTGTTGATACAGCAGAGTCACCATCAACAGCACCTTCAGCATCGCCACCATCATCGGCACAGATTGAAGGTGCAGCACCATCGTCTCTAGCAACACAACCATCATCAGCACAGAACGAAGGCTCAGCAGCAGCAGCAGCAGCACCACAACCACCAACCCCCACCTTGCCACCACCATCATCAGCGCAGATCGAAGGTGCAGCACCAGCAGCACCAGCAGCACCGTCACAGATCGAAGCAGCGACAGCAGCGGCAACTGCAACGTCGAGTCCTGACGTGGCAGTCGTGATGGCAGCTGGCGCAGAAGCATCCACACCCGACAAAGAACCCACCATCGAATGCCCACCAGCAGCCGAGGCAGCCCTCCTCCCAACAGGCACAGCATCGCTGGGGCCCGTGGATGCACTGCCAGCTGTCAATCATCGGCTCCACGTCGGTGCTGACGTGCAGCTGTCTGACGCACCAGCCAACTTCGTCAGTCACGAGACCAGAGGTCAGGCGAGCGCTGAGAACCCCGTGTGCCAGGATCCACATGCTCCTTCGCCGGACAGGCCTTCCGGGGACGAGAGGTCTGCGGCCCATTACCCACCCTGGAGCACAAGTGAGCGTCTCATTGACAGACTTGACGCACAGCAATCGGAGCATGCATCTGGTGACAGCTCAGCAGAGCCCTCCGAGGCGGCAGACACTTGTCGGTCAACGGATGACATTCATCGGTCAACAGATGATATTTGTCGGTCAGCGGATGGTGATTTGACTGACACGACAGGGAAGGGGGCCCAGCAACAAGGTGTCCCTTTGTCAGAGCCAGCCACTTCTGCCATACCGCCATCACCGTCAGTTGTCAGTGAGGAGTCGATCCCCTCCGCCGGCGCTTGCGGACATGACGGAAACAAAGTCAGTCGAGAAGATTGTGACTGTCATGACCGAGACGACGGATCAGCTTCGGAAACACCCCGAAGCGGCACCGCAGCTACAACCGAGTCGCCCGGTAGCCCGGTGGTTTTAGAGAGCGCCTCGGCGAAATCAACAGGACAGGCAGCAGAGCAGGCACATGACCGCCTACATGAAGGTGCCGACCCTGGAGCCCTCGCAGCCTCTTGCTACGCTGATACAGCCTCCCTTGCTGCCGCGACCGCTGCATCATCCGAAGAAGTCATCAGAGCTGCTTTGTTATCCAGTAGCTCAGCATCGGCACACAAAGTTCGCGAAGGTATGAGCCTGGTGGATGGCAGCGTTTTACATTTGAATTCAAATATCCATTATGAATTTACAAACCAAAATATCAGCATTGCTGTGGCCTCCGGACAGCTGGCACACCTGCGTTGAATAACTGCATGTATAAGATGTACCAAATAAGAACCGTGTAATGAAACGAAAGGGAGTGGAGGGGGGAGCGCATGTAGCAAGCAATGTACCAGTTCTCAAGCACTGACTGTCACTGAGTCAAGGATACACAGAGATGATAGATTGTCTTCTTCGCCTGCTGCCAGGAGGCTGTCAAGGAACAAATGCACACATGTTCATACATAGCAGATATTACCTGGCCGCAGGCACATCAGATGGCACAGTCAATGACGGTGATGATGGTGACGTTACTGATGATGCTGCACCAGCTCCAACGCCACCAGCACCAGCACCACCGCCACCACCAGCGCCAGAACCAGCACCAACACCAGCACCTGTGGTAGAGGTGCCAGAGTCGGCGACATCTGAAAGCGGTGACATGACCCCGCATCTTAGTCATCAGCCAACGGCCGCCAGTGTCGCAATGAGTAGTGCAGGTGCTAGTCAGCTCTCTGCCGAGCCGTCTCAGCAGACGGCGCTGCCAGGCATTGATGCGAGTGTCGCGAGCGAAGCTTCAACTGCAGGTCCCTACACACCTAAGGATGAGATCGTCCATATAGCTAAGGATGAAATTCGGAGCACAACTAAGGATGATTTCCGGGTTGCTTCAGCCTCGCCATCTGCTCAGCTGCCGCCAGACAGTGGCAGGCAGCGTGCCAAGAAGGATGATGATCTTCGTGCGGCACAGCAGCAGCTGCTGAGTGCCTTTGAGAGGCAACACCAAGTTCCCCAGCAGCTCGTCGGACAACCACATCAAAGCCTTCACACCCCTCTTCCTCCTCCTCCTCTAACGGTGCTGCAGCAATACCAGCAACAAGGTGCACACGAGCGGCCACTTGAGGACAGTCGACAGCCGCAGCTACAGCAATCATCTCCCAGCAGCTGGATGCCTCACTCCACGGCTTCCAGTCAGCAGCAGCTACCGTCTCAGTACCAATCCGATCATTGGCACCAATTACCCAGCAGCCGCCTCCAGGAACAGCAACAGCAGCAACAGCACCAGCACCAGTACCAACAATCGCAGCAGCAACAGCAACAGCAACAGCAGCAGCAGCAGCAGCAGCTCCAGCAGCAGCAGTACCAGTACCAGCACCCGCAGCAGCAACAGCAACAGCAACAGCAACAGGAGCAGCAGCAGCAGCAGCAGCAGTCGCAGCAATGTCATCTGGATATGACTGGCAACGCGTTTCCAGCAAGACCTGATCATGCACTGCCTGCAGATGTGCACCAACAGGCTGGGGCCCCCTCAACTCGGTGGTCTGCAGCTTCCGTGCCCCAGCTGTCGATTCCAATGCTCCCAGCTGGCATGGCCGTCCCTTTGGGCCCCAGCCCATTACATTCGCCTCCAGCGTCACCGTCGGCCATCAGCCATGGCAGCTTGGGCAGTAGTGCCAGTGCGCTACAGGGTCATATCCCCGCGAGTGTGTCTGGAAGCTCATCGCATATGCCTCAGGTAAGCCAATGCATACCGTCTTCGCCGTATTATGTAATGTATAGCAATCGAAGCATGAAGATCAAATCATGGGTGAAGGAAGCCAGGAATGCAGATGTCTCAATTCAAGCATGTACATGAATGTAAGGGGAAGAAGGAGCCACGATGTGCGTTGGCTGTCGTCATGCTACGAAAGAGGAAGCACTCAGTATCGACCAGAGTGCCCAGATGTGGTTTTGAAAGACTTCTGGGCTGAAATGACCAGGCTGATGCACATTCGCCTCCGGGCGTAGCTGGCACTTCCAAAGTTCGATGATTGCTTCATTAGCTTGCGAAGGTGTGAAGTGCTCACTCCTGAACTAGACGGCAGGTGTTCTATTGCTCTGTCTCATGTTCATGAGGCACAACTCTCGTGAACTCATTGGGGCGCTTCTGACGACGCTCCGGACGGCTGCGCTTTGGCGCAGGGGGCTGCGGCCGCATATAGGAGCCAGCTGTTCCAGCTGTCGCTGCAGCAGAGGGCAGCTTCGCAGGCGAAGTGGGCCAACCGCGACAGGTCAGCACTGACACTGTGCCCTTCTCACAGAAAGGAAGTCGAGGAGCGGTTCAACCTCTTTGACGACGACACCGTCTGCAATGCACAGCACAGTCGTGTACAGTCTATCAAGTACCCAACGCACTGCTGCGACCGATACCAGCTTTGCATGCTCAGGAGCCCCGTAGACAGTGGGCTGCCCTCACTCCAGGCAATGACGGTGTCAACATGCCATTGGTCCACTACCTGTATCGTGTCCTGCGAAGCTTTACGGATCTTTACCTTCAAATCAATCGGCAATCGGGTTCAATCGGTTTTTACCTCTCATTTGCATGGGCTTCTCCCCTTCGACCGTCTCCAGCAAGTTTACGATCTCTTCTTTGTAGACTTCATCTGATGAATTGTGCTATCAAGTTCCGGCACCCCCCATATTACATCTCACTTTATGTTGCCGGAAGCGCAATTTCCAGACTCAGGCTATCACCTCTGTCATGAGACGAGTCCGCCAGAATTGCACAAACAACATCACGAGTGTAGGATTGCTGGGCATGTACGACAGAGTCGTTGCCGGGTCTGCTTGTGGTGTGATGATGGTGATGATGCTCAACATAATTTGTATCTGAAAAACCTAACGGAGGGTTTTGTTGTAATCGTTTCCTCTGTGAAAACAGTCATCAGACAACGACTGCACTTGAAGGGTCATACCTTCTTGAAACTTAGTGATCATCGTTGTAGTCGACCAATGTTTACCTTGCTGCCGAGCAGGCGCGATTTTGAAATTGTGGCGATCACCTTTCTTGGAAGCATTCGCACTCTTTTAAATGCAAATGTGGCTCTTTTTCCGATTGAATCAACAAATTCTCAGCCTGGTGCCATGATGAGAGGCAACGATGAGAGCCGAATGTCGTGAAACAGTAACAAATCCGAAGCGACGTCCTGTGACTATTCACTGCTCTCGTTAACCCTAACCCTGACTACTTACAGCTCTGACTAATCATTCCACTGTCCGTCCAGTAACAGTGCTCTATTACGACGATATGACACTTGTATGTTGCTTACTCTAGCTCTTTTGCTGCCAGCGAGTGTAGTCTCTGTCTAAAGTCTTCCAGAATTGGTCGGGATCGCAGGTTCGGAAATTGGATCAGGCCGACGGATTCACTGCAGGGTCTTGCGCCCCGTGCCCTCACTGTCACCGAACGTGCCATGGGAATCCATCACCAATATCAGCAGCAGCAGCAGCAGCAACAAACACCTGGATATCAAGGTGATGCGCTGAACCCCAGCCAGCCAAGGCA